>JAKCPI010003055.1:0-62886 GCA_023213315.1 Euborellia annulipes
CCATTCTCTAATATATGCTTTATAAGACATACAAGTCAAGGGCGGATACGGGGGGGGGGGAAGGGGGGTAATTACCCCCACCCCCCCACCCCCCACCCCGAGATTTGAAAAAAAATTATTTTTAATGTAAAATTTTAAAAATTAATACTTAAAAATTTGATTTGTATTTATATTCTTGCAAACAAGTACAAAATGCGCCTTTAAATTACCGAAATTGTGTGCTATGCGACCAGTCACACCAAATTACCCCCCCCCCCCCCCGAGAAACACCTTTGGATCCGCCCTTGATACAAGGGTTCATTTTTATAAAGAAAGTTATGCTAAGTGGCTGATTTACAGATTTGAATCAAACTTGAATTTGTCAATATCTCGAAATGAATATATTGTGGCTTATGACTATCTTCCACTTCAATTATAATGAATGAATATCTTCCACTTCAATAAATTCAATATCTATATATAATAATTGCGGTGTGTCCGTCTGTCCGTCCGTCCGTCCGTCTGTCACGCTCTGTTTGACCAACTTCCCGTTGGAATTTTGAAACGAAATTTTGCATTCTTATAGAGGACGTTATGGAGAGCCCCGGAAAAATACTCGGGTCCCGAAATTCCTATAACTTTTTGAGTTATTAATTCTTAAAGTTACGATTTCTCCCATAGGAAATGTATAGAGAAATATTTTTGTATTCTTTTCATTTGTGTATTCCATGAATGTAAACAAATGCTCAAGCAGGCACTGAATTGTGATACATAGTAATATTAATTTTCTTTTCATAATTAAGAAAAGGCTAGGGTCCGCCGCAGGCGGGTCCGAAGCCAGCTGGAGGGGGTCCAGGGGGCGTAGCCCCCCCTGTCTAGCCGCCAGCCAGTTTCTCATAATTAAGAAAAGGCGAGGGTCCGCCGCAGGCGGGCCCGAGCCAGCTGGAGGGGGGTCCAGGGGGCGTAGCCCCCCCTAGACGTGCGAAGCCCGCCGAAGTTATGTTTAAAAAAAAAAAAAAAAACGTTCGGGGATTTTGTGTTTGTGTTTGTATAGGCAGGCCTATGTGGGAGAGATGAGGAGGAATTCATCCGTTTGTAGACAAAGGTGATTGGCAATCCCCCAAATGCCCCTCTCCATCAGTTGAGCTAAATCCAAGTATGATTCATATTCTGCTGTTAAAATAAACCTGAACAATCCATTGAACCCGACTGGCAAATTAATTGTTTATTTTGTCTCCTGTGAGATGTGCAAACATACCGATGCGAAAAAAAAAAAAAAAAAATTCCTAACGGTCAAAAAGGGACGGTGAAAGTTGCCCAAACCTTTTTAGGTTACTATTATTATTATTAATATTGGGATTCATTTGATAAGTTAAAAAAAAACCAAAAGCAAATTTCTGACGTTTATTATGCAACGCTATTAAATAACCAAAGGTGTGTAATTTGCAACCTGATTATTAAATAAATTAATACAAAACATGTTCAGATCGTTCAAAGAAAAAAAGAAATTTTATATAATATGAAATTATAAATTAAAGATTATCATTAGTATTTAGAAAAGAGTATAAATAAATGCAAATAGGCTGCTTTGAGAGTTTAAACTTTCACAGTAAATAAAAATACTTGTTTTCTTGTAAACTGTCGTTTATTTGTAAACGAGGCCTTCTTCAGGTCTTACATCACATTCAGACGATTTGTGACGCGTTCTATCTCTATTGATTCCTGAAGAAGACCACAGAATATGACCGAAACGTTATATCTATTTTAATATAATTGTGGGAGGGGAGGTCTAATTCACAGGAAGTTGAAGAAAAAAAGACTTAATTCGGTCGAAAATTATTTATTTCCTTTGTCGACGTTTCGAGGACTATACGTGACCCATTCTCAGGACTTAGGTCTTTCGTGCCTCCTGCACACGTGAGTGAAATACAACAATGCGATTGTTGTTTGAAATGATGGCTGTATTGTTGTATTTCATTCCTCAGGACCTTTGTCCTGAGGATGGGTCACGTATAGTCCCCGAAACGTCGACAAAGGAATTTTGGACCGAATTAAGTCTTTTTTCTTCATCTTCCTTTATCTATTTTACTCAAATAAACCATAGTTTACCTGAAAAACAAATAATTTTATTTAAATATAGGCAATTATATAAATTAAATTAAAAACACTTGGTTATAAGTTTTAAAGATAGATTAAAAATATTAATTTTTTGGTGTTTTTAATATTAATTTTTATAAAACTTATAACCAAGTGTTTTTAATTTAATTATTTTCCTATATAAAATTTAATATGTTTAATTTTTTTTATATTTTTAAAAATTAATATTTTGATTAAATCTTTGAAACTTATAAACTAGTATTTTAAATTTAATTTTTTTTTTTTTTAATTATTTTCCTTCGGATATACATAAGGTTTCAACTAGGGCCAACGGCTGACAATTTAAATTTATATTAGAGTGAGGTGGATAGCTGAGTAGATCTTGTAGTAAGGAAGAAAGAAAAGAGCGATTGCAGCTACGTTTATTTCGTTTATTAGTCACTTCAAGCCGACGTTTCGGTCAGATTTGCGGCCATCTTCAGGCCTGAAGTGTGTCAATAAAACTCCTCTAAAAGTCGAATTGTGTAAAATATTAATTGCCATTTAATAAAGACCAAATGCAATGCGAGTCAAGGTTAGAATTTAATATTAAATTGCTCATTATGTTATCTCGTAATTGTTTTCAATTATAATAATCATTGAGATGTCCACATCCCAATAAATTCACTCCCTAATAAAGAATAGATCAAATTATCTATCTGTTAAATATAATTAAGAGTTAAAGAATTTCCCTTGGAATTAATCAGCATGCCCTACCACTAGACCACAGCAATTTTTTTTAAAGTTATTTTAAAATCAAATAGAAAACAATTATCTTATGTTTTGTAGATTCATTAAGCGATGACTCGTTTAAAATAAATCTCAATCTCTAATGACCTCTAATTCACTCTCTAACAACTTTTATTTTCTATTAATCGCAAATCATTTTGATTCAGCATTTATAAATTAAAAATATACTTAAGGTGCGGCGTCTTGAAACACCGTTAATAGCCGATTGAGAAGCTGGTTACTCTAGGCGGCAAGAGATGGCGTTAGTTCTGCCCATAGGGAATCAAGCATTTCATTTGAAAGGTTCCAGCCAATTAATTAAAGGCAAGAAATTAATTATTTCTTAACACAATGATTACTAATTTAATTTTCTAAAAGATATAGTCCGAATTTTTTTAAATTTTCTTTTATTTAAGGTGCGCGTCTCGAGGTGCTAATTTTGGGAGATTCCAGCGGCCACAATTTTGAAGCTATCGACCTCAAATTTTTTTTAAATTAAAGCTATTTAAAATATCTACAACTTATAGAAGCCCTTTTTTTGATTTTCGAAAAAATAATTTTTTTTTTTAGGTTAATCGCATTAAATAAAAGATATTTTTAAAAAGTTCGCTCTATATCTTATAGATAATTAAATTAGTAATCATTGTGTTAAAGAATAATTAATTTTTTACCCTTAATTAATTAGCTGGAATCTTGCAAATGAAAAGGAATAAATCCTTTGTATCCCTATGGGATAACTAGCGCCATCTCTTGCCGCTTGGAGTAACTAGGTACTCAATCGTCTTCTAACGGTTTTTCGAGACGCGCACTTTAATGTGATTAATCTAAATTTTTTTTCTCATGAAGATAGGTGGATATTAGTAAGAAGGATGAATAAATAGTCTGGGGAGATGATTTTCAGGCCAATTTATTTGGATTAACTCCTTCCGCTATGGGTCAACGTTTCGGAGTCAAAACGACTCCTTCTTCAGGACCATGCGGTGTCAAGAAAAAAAAAACAAACAGCCCTCAATTTTGTCATTTAAAGTTGTGATTGATCACGCTAGTGCACATGTGAAAGACAATGGAGCCAAACGAAGAATTTATTTTTTTTCAAAAATAAAAAAAAAAAAGGCTTTTATAAGTTGTAGATAGCTTTAATTTAAAAAAAAGGTTCAAAATTGTAGCCGCAACCTTTCAAAATCAGCACCTTAAAGCAAGTTGCTTCACTTCTAGTCAACTAGCAAACTTATAAAGATATAGTAAACAAAAATATGAGTTTTTTTTTCACTTATAATTAGCTATCTGAGGTATAAAATTTTTCGTTAAAATTATTTAAAGTACATACACTATACTGATGTATTTCAGATTTTTCAAATTCATTTTCCGGCTCTTCCTTCCATAGAGTCAATGTTAAATCCCCATATGGGGATTTGCTTGTTAATTTCGATTCAAAAGGGGTCCCCTTAAATTTTTAAAATAATTCTTATGAAATTTTGTATTTATTTAGGATTCTCTATTGTGTATAAAATAAATTGTGTATAAAATATAATATGAGATTAAAATTTTGAAAAATAAACATAGTTTAATTTATTTCAAGCAGTCATCATTTGGACCCTGTTATGCAAATGTGTGTCAAAGACCAAACATCTAGCTTTGAGAGAATCAACATTAAAGTTTTTCTGATTTAAATTGTTTTGATTAGATTATATATCATTTTTTTTTTTTTTTTTGTCAATTGTGCAAGTAAATACTGTAATTATGGAGGATATTCATAAATTATCTCTAATTTAGAGAAAAACAATAAAATATAAAAAATTATTATTGCATAATTCTCTAAGTCCAATATTATATTTGTAAAAATGCCTCAATTCAAAGTCTCTTGACACATGATTGCGAAATTCTCTATCTCCAATATTATATTTGTAAAAATGCTTCAAAGTCTCTTGACACATGATTGCGAAAGTCTCTATCTCCAATATTATATTTGTAAAAATGTTTCAAAGTCTCTTGACACATGATTGCAAAATTCTCTATCTCCAATATATATTTGTAAAAATGCTTCAAAGTCTCTTGACACATGATTGCAAAATTCTCTATTTCCATTATTATATTTGTAAAAATGCTTCAAAGTCTCTTGACACATGATTGCAAAATTCTCTATCTCCAATATATATTTGTAAAAATGCTTCAAAGTCTTTTGACACATGATTGCAAAATTCTCTATCTCCAATATATATTTGTAAAAATGCTTCAAAGTCTCTTGACACATGATTGCAAAATTCTCTAAGTCCAAAATGGACGGTGATCTGACCGTGACCTGATCTGACTGTGCCCGTTGGTATGAATCCGCCTTAAATATAAATTTTTTTAGGACATATTTCATAAAAAATATTATTAATTGTAGCATTTGAAACAATACTCGGTGCTCAATTTTGAATTTTTTTTTGGAGTTGACACACATTTGAATAACAGGGTCCATTTATAATACACATAGCCTATGGAAATTTTGAATCAATTGCTTTTTTTATTTGATTTTTTCTTATGAAATTCAAGTGTGTGACCAGTCCCACCAGATTTTCTACAATAAAAAATAATATCTTTGCTCTTTGTTTATTTTAACGCGATCTTTTCAGTCAACCTTGATTTTATATTTTATAAAATATTCGTGTCTAATGAAAACAAAGAGGAGGATGTTGAAAGAGATGCAGGTATGAGCAGGACATGAGTGCAAGTCGCGACCTGAGTAGGAATGCCAGTTAAATAAAACACTCGCGGACGTTAACGCGAACGCCAAGGCCGACTGGCGAAAGTGCCATCAGCATCAGCACCGTGGACCAGTATGCGTACTTACTTGTCTTCTCTCTCTCTCTCTCTCTCACCGCTCTCTCTACTATTATTAATTTAAAATAACGAGGAACTAAGTGTGATTCGCTCAAATGTATTATTAATTAAATAACAAAAATTCAAATAAAACAGCTCCGGTCAATTTAATAAAAAAAAGAAAAATCTGGTGTGACTGGCGCACAGCACACAACTTTCTCTTACCTTGGGTAATAGAAAGTTGTGTACTGTGCTTGTCACACCAGATTTTTTGCGTCGACATGTATTTAGTTCCCGGCAGTAGGGAATATTTGAATTCAGATGTAAAATTTATAAGTATGGGAAAATATTTATATTTTGTTACCATGGCAACCATTTCTCCTATCTTTCCTATGAAGCACACGAGTAAAGTGTGCTTCAAACAATTTTGAGGGCAAAACGAGAATATACATTTGAAAGAGCATCTAAAAAATAATTGATTTTTGAATTTTAATCAAAATCGTTAGAGCGAATTTTGAGAAAATCGAAAAAAACTGAAAAAGTACATCAGTAAAGTACTAGTACTCTTTGGCCGATTTTGATTAAAAGCTTATTTTTCCGGTCCCGGGGGGGTGTTTAACTTATATATAAAATTTCAGCCTCATAGCTCAATTCCTTCATGCTTAAAAGTGAACACACACAGACACACAGACAGACAGACCATGTCGCGAAAACCACTTTTTTGGATTCAGGGGACCTCAAAACGTGAAGATCCATCAAAATCTCGACATCGAATTTTTGACATGAATCCAATACTTTCTCTCTATATATATATTACATATATACATAGGTAAGAGAAAGTAAAAATGGATGAGAAGATGAAAAGATAGAGAGAGAGGGGAAGAGGGATTCCAAAGGTCGGATGCTGTGATTCCGATTATCAGATGATGCCGAAGAGACCTTGAGAGCCAGAGACCCCCATCAGACACAAAAGAGAGGAAACCCCGCCTCGGACAAAACATCTATTCCAGACCGGATATGCTTGCCTTTTTTTATTATAAAAATAAATAGGAATTGACAGACATTAATCCAAAATTTCAGATATCAGAGATCAACTTTCTTAATTGGGGCAACGGAGAAGAGCAACATTAAAAGTTCTGGATTGGTGATCCCGAGCAATCAGAGTGTGGAACGTCTCCCGGTAGCGATCAGCACAATGTAAATTAAAATTTATATAATACAGTCACACCCCCTAAATGGCCTCTTTTTTTTAATTTAAAAAAATTTTCAGCATTATTCATTAGAGATCAACTAACATAAATTTTAGGCTAATTCTGTCTGTTCATCGTCATTTTAAAATTTTAATTTCAGATTAGTGTCCTAATCTACTAATAGATTCAGAGTAGAAAAAAGTACACTAAGTGTCAAAGAAAACCTAACACTTTGTTTCTCCTTAAAAATACCTGTTCTAATCTACAATAATGATACTGTAATTGTAGAAACATTTAATATGAAATATCTTAAACATTTCTAAGTAAATTTAACACAAATTCATATCATTTTAATAAATGATTACAATTTAAATAAAACAAAGACAAAAATGTCGAAATTTTCTTATTAACGCCTTATTTCTAAAATTTTAAAATAATTTCAATTTTTCTCTCTCTATTTTATTGTAAATTCTGATAAAAACGAAATTTGTAATTAATATCCAACAAAACATATCAAGATTATGTTGATTTGTCCCTCAAATTGATAATCGACATTTTTGTCTTTATTTTATTTAAATTGTATTAAAATGATTTGAATTTGTGTTAAATTTACTTAGAAATTATAAGATATTTCATATTAAATGTTTCTTAAATTAGAGTATCATTAAGGTAGATTAGAATAGGTCTTCTTACTTAGAAACAAAATTTTACATTTTTAATGACGCGCAGTGTAGATAATCGTAATATATTTATTAAGGCTTTTGTGGTTTGGATTATTATTATTATTTTCGGAGTTTTTAATTATTGACCACATTTTGTATTAATTAATAATTTATTTTAAAAAATCTGGTGTGACTGGTCGCACCAGATTTTTTGTGTCGACATATATTTAAAAATTTATATAATTGGAGGTTTACTGTACTTCTTTTAAATTCGTACGATGGAGTTCACGGTAATTAAAACAAAGTATTTTACTTTATTATGCAGGAATTTTATTGCCAGACAACTGTTGTGTGCACATTCTCACAGTTTCGGTCCTAAAAGGACCATCATCAGGCCTGAAACATTGTATTGTGAAGAAAATGAATATGTAATCATATGAAAGATTGGCCCGGTGTTGCATAAAGGTTAAGAAAACAATTTGTATGTTTCAGGCCTGATGATGGTCCTTTTAGGACCGAAACTGTGAGAATGTGCACACAACAGTTGTCTGGCAATAAAATTCCTGCATAATAAAGTAAAATACTTTGTTTTAATTACCGTGAACTCCATCGTACGGATTTAAAAGAAGTAAACCTCCAATTATATCAATTGATAATTTTCTCTTTCGTCTCCTTCTAAATGACATATATTTAGCTCCCGACAGTACGGTACATTTGAATTCAGATGTAAAATTTATAAGTATGGGAAAATATTTATATTTTGTTTCCTTTTTAGGAAATACAAGAGTTAAGTGGTCTTCAGAAGATTTCAATGGCAAACTAAGAATATACATTTTAAAGAGCATCTAATAAATAATTACTAAACAATGGCGCAGTCCTGATTATTTGAATTCGATTTTTTAAAAAAGGAGGTATTTTGAGGACAAAAAAAACCTTGTTCAAATTGGTATCAGAAAATGTGATATAATAAGAACTGCTTTGTGCTGAGGCATAAATTTATACACCTTATTTATTTATTTATTTTTTAATATTATTTTTTTTGTATATATAGGCTATATTTTTTTTAGTGCTCTGAAGATGGCATGGCCAAAAGGTGAATAAATTTATGCCCCAGCACAAAGGAGTTCTTATTATTTCACATTTTGTGATTTTCTGATTTTGTCCTCAAAATACCTCCTTTTTAAAAAATCGAATTCAAATAATTGATTTTTGAATTTTAATCAAAATTGTTGGAGCGAATTTTGAGAAAATCGAAAAAACTGAAAAATTACATAAGTAAAGTACTAGTACTCTTTGGCCGATTTTGATTAAAAGCTTATTTTCACTCCCTAGGGGGATGCTTAACTTAAATATAAAATTTCAACCTCCTAGCTCTTTTCGTTCTTGAGATATTTTGTTCGCAGACAGACAGACAGACCAAGGCGCGAAAACCACTTTTTTGGATTCCTCAAAACGTGTATATCCATTAAAATCTCGAAATCGAATTTTTAACATGAATCCAATACTTTCTCTCTCTATATATTAACATATATATAGAGGTAAGAGAAATTAATATAAATACTGTGAAAAGACAAAATAAACCAAGGGCGGATACAAGGGGGGGGGTAAAGGGGGTAATTACCCCCCCCCCGAGATTCGAAAAAATACCTTTTTTCGCAAAAAAATGTATTTTTAATGTAAAATTTTTAAAATTAATACTTAAAAATTTGATGTGTATTTATATTCTGCCAAACAAATACAGAATGCGCTTTTAAATTACCGAAATTAAAAAAAATAGTGTGCTGTGCGACGAGTCACACCAGATTACCCCCGAGAAACACCTCTGGATCCGCCCTTGAAATAAACCTATGTTAATCATAACAAGTCGTTTATCTTTTCTCTACCTTCGAAATATATTTACTTATCTCTCCAAGTTTATGTTCTAATATCATTTTTGAATTTATTACCTATTACCCTTCACCTATATATCAATTGTTTTCGCGATAATTTCAAACTTTTCTTTTCTTTTTTACAAACCACCTTTATTTATTTTTTTTTTAAATAAATAAAAATTTTTCTTCTTTGGTCTCATGTTTTTGTTTTTGTCTCAATTTTAACAGCTGGTCTAAATATTTGGTTCTTGATATATAATATTTTCAACAGATGTTTTGAAGGGTTGTCTAAACTATTCACTCCTTTTTTTTTAAGTGTCCAAAGATATATAATTATTTATTTTTCTTTGAAAATATTTCAATAAATATAAAAATAATAAGATTTTTTTTAAAGAGAAACTTTTATTTCATCGCCTCAATTTTTTTCGCTCTTCTATCAGCATGTCGCGTTACAAGCCGTGACGTCAAAGGCCGTGACGCTACAAGCCATGACGTCACAAGCCGTGACGACAAAAATATAAAAGTTGAAATTTAATATATATGACGAATTATAAAAAAATAATTGTGAGATTTAATTATTCAATTTTTAAATTGATAAAATATAATTTTTAAAATAATTTAAAATGATTCAATTACTAAATAAATATTGTTCTCAGTTTTTAACATGCGTCTATTGATTTCCCATTTTCCAATTATTAAATTAAGATTAAAAACGCGATTTTAATACCCTTAATTGAATAATTTTCAGTTAAACGCCTACGATCTGAAAAAAAAGTTTCACTTGCATCGTGCTTTCATAAAACTACACAATGATTTTTTGTCAATTTCACTAGAAATGAAAACTTTTGTATTTGGAGCACCCTGTATTTAAGATATTCATTCGCTGCATGATTATAATTTTATTCTTTATTTGCATATTCCATCCGCTTCTTCAAGGAAGGAGATTGTCGTGATCTCTATATAATACAAGAAAGAGTTGGTGTGAAAATTTTTATATTGTAAATATATAATAATATTATAATACCATGACTGCAATTTTAATATGTTTTTAAATAAATTAATATTTTAATATTTCTCTTCCTTGAAATGTAAAAAAAAGAGGTAAAAGAAAAGAGAAAATTATTATTTATTTTTCTTTTTTTGATAAGAAATCGTTGAATTATCAAAAAAAAAAAAAAAAATTGTAAAATCATTACCTCTAATTGATGATGCTAATGTGGCTCTGTAATTAATGTAATTTCGATTGAATAAAAAAAAATTGCTTTCTAAAAGGACAAAATCTGACTAAATATCAAGCATCACATTCATTATTCGAAAATTTATTTATTTATTTATTTATTCAAAATATACAGACAAATTTGTCCATTTTACAATATTGACTACAATAATATGTTTAGATCTTTGACAATGAATAATTTTAACATTCTTCACAGCTGCCTCTCATTCAAACTTAAGTGCATCCAATTTGAATCCTACGTCTGTCAGATCAACCGCATTATCATTAACAAATCTACACATTCTCTCCAATGGATTGTTGGCTGTATAAGAATGAGTAAAGTTTCCCAGAACAAATGTGGAATTGATCCTTGTTTGCACAGTGGGAGCCCTAAATTTTAATTGGGCCAAGAGCAATGGGCAGTCAACTAATCCTTCAATCAATTTTTGAAGGAATTTAATGTCGTTATAAACACGCAATGATCCAAGAGAGGGAAGACTGAGTGCCAATGATATAGTCCTATAATTATGGTCAATAAATAAATTTAATAAAAATAATAAATCGTTTTGCGTTTTTTTTTTAGGGACATAAAATTGTTTCCGCCCTGCAAAAAAAAAATTTTTTACGAACTCAGGGTGGCAAAATTTTTTTTCTCTGTCATGGAAATCATTTTAACTTTTTTTTTTTAAGAACACAAAAATTTTTTCCACCCTGTAAAAAATTGTTTAGGTCGGAACTATATTGTTTCCCATGGCGGAAAAATTAATTTTTTCCCCTCTATCAACAAATTCATTTTTCCTTTTTTTACGAAGACTAAATTACTTATATATGCCCCTACTGAACCATCAACGGGCCTATAAATGATTTTAGAGATTACAAACAAAGAAAATACCAAAAACCATTGGCGGAGCCAGAAATTTCTGATGGGGGGTTCAAGAAAATTTTAAGATGATTTTAGGGTATTCATAAATCATTTTTTTTTTTAGCTAGAGTAAATTATTATAATATTTTACTTTCTCTTACCCTATATGAAATATAAATTGTAATATAGAGCTTAAATATCTAGTCATGGCTTGGGTTCAATGGGGGGGGGGGTTAAACCCCCAACCCCCCCTGGCTACGCCTATGTCAAAAACTGTTTCCGAATATCTGAAAATAATACTACAAAAGAAAACAAAGAAAATAGATCCAACTTATAAACTGTAATAAACTTTGGCTGTTTCTGCTAAATAAATAAAAATATCTGGTGTGACTGAGCACACAATTTTCTTTTACCTTTGGAAAGTTATGTTCTGTGCTTGTCACACCAGATTTTTTGTGTTGGCATATATTTAGTTTCCGCTGATATATTAGAATTCAAGATTATTCTCTTACCATGGCAATATTTCCTAGGAAGTACAAGAGTAAAGTGGTCTTCAGAAGATTTAAATGGCAAAATGAGAATATACATTTTAAAGAGGATCTAAAAAATAATTGATTTTTGAATTTTAATTAAAATCGTTGAAGCGAATTTAGAGAAAATCGAAAAAAAACTGAAAAAGTACATCAGTAAAGTACTAGTACTCTTTGGCCGATTTTGTTCAAAACCTCCGTGTTACGTCCCAGGGGAGTGCCTAAGTTAAATATAAAATTTTCACCTCCTAGCTCTTTTCGTTCTTGAAATATTTTGTTCAGAGTCAGACAGAGAGTCCATGTTGTCGAAATCACTTTTTTGGACTCAGGTGACCTCAAAAAATCCATCAAAATTTACTTAAAGTATGTTGTTTTTTGTATCAAAATAGAAAGAATAATTATTATTTATTAATAGAAAAAGTGTCAAGGTCTCGAAAAACCGTTAGAACACGATTCAGTACCGAGTTACTCGAGGCGGCAAGAGATGGCGTTAGTTTTCCCCATAGGAATACAAGGGATTTATTCCATTTCATTTGAAAGATTCCAGCTAATTAATTAACGGTAAAAAATTAATTATTTTTTAACACAATGATTACTAATTTAATTATCTATAAGATATAGAGCGAATTTTTTAAAAATATCTTTTATTTAATGCGATTAATCTAAAAAAAAAAAATTTATTTTTTCGAAAATCAAAAAAAGGACTTCTATAAGTTATAGATATTTTAAATAGCTTTAATTTAAAAAAAATTTGAGGTCGATAGCTTCAAAATTGTGGCCGCAATCTCCCAAAATTAGCACTTTAAGTTGATTCATACTTATAACAGAATTTAAATTTATTATATATATTTCTCAATAAGAATATAAAAAAAAAAAAAAAAAACTTGTTGAGTGTTGAGTGTCCTGAAACAGCGGCTTTGGCTCCTAGTTGTCAACTGGTCCAGACAAGAGGGGCTCTAGAGGCAGGCGCCTCTTCGGAGATAAATCTCCTCTCGGACTTAATGGATGGACTCCTTTCGGTTATCGCCTTCTCTGCTTAAGGCTGGCTTATCTTACACTTGATGTTCACATTTAATAGGCGGGAAATAAAAATACATTGCTTCTGTATATTTAGAGGGTTCACAACATTTCTATTAACTATCTAAAAACAGGAGATAATAGATGTCTTTATTAAAAAATCTGGTGTGACTGGCGCACAGCACACAACTTTCTCTTACCCTTCGGTAAGAGAAAGTTGTGCACCGTGCTGGTCACACCAGATTTTTTGGGTCGAGATATATTTAGTTTCCGATAGCACCTTAGTTTCAAACTTGCATTTTAAATGTTGACTGCTTCAAATAAACTATGGTTATTTTTCAAAATTTTAATCTCATATTTGGACATTTTATACACAATATAGATTCGTAAATAAATACAAAATTTCATAAGAATTGAAAAAAAAAAAAATTTTTAAATGCCTAAAGGAGACCCCCTTTTGAATCGAAATTAACATACAAATCCCTATAGGAAATTAACATTGTTCCTTGCGAAGATAAGGTGGAAAGGGAATTTAAAAAGAGTAGAGAGAGACGATAATGTTTGCAAGTGAGAGAGAGACATATATGTTTTCTTTGAAACAATTAAAACAGAAATAAAAAAAAATAAATGGGAATTTAAATAATAATTGATTTTTCTCATTCACACTCACACTCACACACACATTCACACAGTCTTTTCGGCAACTCAGGCCATTTAAGACTTTACGATATCCGTTATTAATAAATATACATATATGGGGTCCAGGCATTCTTATTTAAGCCATTTGGTATCCAATTGGCTTAAATAAAATCATCGGACTGCCTGGGGTCCGAACCCGCGACGTTTGGTATATGAGGTTAGCACGCTAACCTCTACGCCATGCCCCGAGGGCTAATTGATTTTTAATCTAATAAAAAGAAAAAGATTTAAATTCCGTTACCATGGCAACCATTTCTATCTTTCCTATGAAGAACAAGAGTAAAGTGGTCTTCAGAAGATTTCAACGGCAAAATGAGAATATACATTTTAAAGAGCATCTAAAAAATAATTGATTTATGAATTAAAAAAAATCCTTGGAGGGAATTTTGAGAAAATCGAAAAAAAACTGAAAAAGTACATCAGTAAAGTACTAGTACTTTTTGGCCGATTTTGTTCAAAAGCTTATTTTGAGATTCTTCAAAGGTACCTAGCTTAAATATAAAATTTCAACCTCCTAGCTCAATTCCTTCATGCTAAAAATCGTTACACACACACAGACACACAGACACACACACACACACACACAGACCAATTTGCGGGACCCACTTTTTTGGACTCAGGGGACCTCAAAACATGTATATCCATCAAAATCTCGACATCGAATTTTTGACATGATCGCAATACTTCTCTCTCCTATATATTTCATATATAGGGTACGAGAAAGTAAAAATACACTGTGCGTCAATGAAAACGTAACATTTTGTTACTTCTAATCTACCTTAATGATACTCTAATTTATTAAACATTTAATATCTTCAACATTTCTAAGTAAATTTAACACAAATACAAATCATTTTAATACAATTTAAATAAAATAAAGAAAAAATGTCGATTATCAATTTGAGGGACAAATCAACATAATCTTGATATGTTTTGTTGGATATTAATTTAAAATTTTGTTTTTATTAGAATTTCCAATAAAATAGACAGAGAAAAACTGAAATGGAAAGATTATTTTAAAATTTTAGAAATTTCGACATTTTTGTCTTTGTTTTATTTAAATTGTAATTATTTATTAAAATGATATGGATTCCTGTTAAATTTACTTAGAAATGTATAAGATATTTCATATTAAATGTTTAATAAATTACAGTATCAATTGTTACGTTTTTTTTTGACGCGCAGTGTAATTTTTTTATTATCTATTTGTATTTGCGGTATGATTATAGATAATATACAAACTATGTATTTCTTGGAATTCTTTGACTAATGAAATGATCTTTAGAAATCTTGAGTATCTATAAAGTAGCTACTTTGAAATGAGGCATCTCTTTGGAGAAATTGATTAATTTCGCTATGCATCCCAGAAGTTTACATGTTAATTCATTCATAAGTAAATTTTCTAAAAGGACTTGTAAATTTTGTTCCTTTAATGTGAATGATTCTTTCTTCGTCCTAATCGAAAAAAAAAAATCTTTATTTTGTTTAGAAGTTAATAACGCTATGTCTATTCAGCCATTAGTGTCAGAACTGACACTAGTTTGAGTGGTAACTTAAGGTGCAATTCCTTTGCAACGACTGAGACGACTGAAGTCACTCGGCTGCAGAAGCGCGATCAAAGCAGTGCGTCTCGAGACGCATGGTTGAATTCCTATAAAAGTGCGATCATACAGGGACCGGGCTTGCGTTTATTGACTAGGGTTTTAACCGACTACGAATTGGGGGTTAATTGTATTTAATCTTTTAAAAATATTATATTTTACGTCTGTAGCGACGCGCCATAGAAATGGGTTCCATTCATTTACACAGAAGCAGTCATTAGCGACTACTCTAGCCGTTTCAGTCGTTGCAAAGGAATTGGACCTTTAGATGGGAATAATACTGAGGTAGTTTACCGTTTCTTTACTCAGGAGAAGGTGTTTCGGAATAAATTTTTGCCATGAGGTGGATTTGAACTCGAGTTTGATTTAAATATAACTAAAAATATGGTTGGAATCTAAATAGACTCAGAAATAAAAAATCATTACTTCTTTACTAGAGGCCTACATAAAGCGCTATCCCCTGACCTCCTGTGTGTAGTGTGTATGTGCCTGTTAGGGCGCTGATTGGCTAGAATAAAAGGAAGTGGAGTCAGAGAGGGAAAATTTCAAGTTAGAGAGGGAAACTTAAAACTTTAAATTTTATGCCTTTGCTCGCCAGGGGTGCAAGTTGCACCGTGTAACCCCCTGGAAAATGGTATTGTGATTAATAAAACAGTTTCTACAGGGCCCTTTTTTCCCTTCCTAAATACGCAACTATCTTAGAGGCTCGTGAAATGAATTTACAAAATGTTTCAACGAGACTCTACCCAATTACTTGAGAATTGTATTTTGGACATTTTTATTAGCAAGGATATCCGGTATATAATAATGTTTAGTGATCTTTGTAATGTCATTTAAATGCGTCTTTGTGAAGCCCTCTAAGAAAAAAAAGAAGATAAGATTTAACAAAGGATTTATTATTTCCAAATAATATTTATTTTATTGAATTGCCTGAATAAAGATAAAATACTCAAATATGCAAAATATAACTACTATTTATATAAAAAGATGTGGTTGCGTCAATTTGCGGTTGTTTTGTTTTTTTCCTTTTATCAGGGAAATCCTCACCGAGAAGGAAATTATTTCCCCCATCCCGTATGAAACGAATAATTTGATGGAGATAAATTTTGGCCTCAATTGAGGAAACAACAAAAACGGCTTTCACTCTTTTCTTTATGTCTTTTAATGGACCATATCGACTTGTCAGTTGCTTATCTATTGTTTTCGAAAAGAAAAGAAAAATTCTCATATTTATTACACATTATTCCTTACTAACTTACTTTATTACTACTCTAGTTTATATAAGAGGATGTGGTTATCTTTGAATACCACCAAATGTCTTAAATAATCGAGAAACTAGAACTGATTTTATGTCGAAATTTTGATAGATATCCCGTTTTGAAGTACCCAAAGAAGTGTGAATGAAGGAAATAAGTTACGAGGTTGAAGTGAAGAGACTTTGAAGCATTTTTGCAAATATAATTGGACTTAGAGAATTTTGCAATCATGTGTCAAGGGACTTTGAAGCATTTTTACAAATATATATTGGACTTGCATTTTGCAAAAATAATTTTTTATATTTTATTGTTTTTCTCTAAATTAGTCATATTTTTAGAGATAATTTATGAATATCTACCATAATTACAGTATTTACTTGCACAATTGACAAAAAAAATGATATATAATCTAATCAAAACAATTTAAATCAGAAAAACTTTAATGTTGATTTTGTCAAAACTCGATGTCTGCCCTTTGACACACATTTGCATAACAGGGTCCATATATAGGTGCTGATTCTTACTGGAAAATGACGTTTTTTTTTTTAACGAATGGGAGAAGGATGATAGAAGAAAGAAGAGAAGCTGCACCTCTTAGGACTCTAGAATTGTAAAAATCCAGTTGATTTAATTTTTGGAAAATGAATAAAAGATCCCTCGGGCTTGGCGTAGAGGTTAGCGTGCTGGCTTTTTATACCAAGAGTCGCGGGTTCATTACATCTTGAATTTTAATCTACTACCGGAAAGTAAATGTATGTCGAAAGGAAAAATCTGGCGTGGCAAGCATTGAAGGCAACTTTCAATTGCTGAAGATAAGAGAGCGAGCTACCAGTCACACCAGATTTTGGTTTTTGATAAATTAGAGACATCGGATTGGTTAATCAAAATTGAATATTGCTATTCACAACAAATAAATAAGGATGGATAAAATTAAATTATTTAATATCTAACAACTTATGATAATCTACTACCCTACTGAAAAATTGTATTATAATTTAGCGATCAGATGAGAAAGTGTCACACACTATATAATTATAATTTAGAGTGAAAAAAAAAATTATCTTACGATAATTTAATGAGAAGAATTTGTAGAAATGAAATTAAATTTGAAGATGGTTTAAAAATACTTCCTTTAAGGAGCTTCATAAGGGCACATTGAATCTTTAAAAAAAAAAATCATTAATATCCAACCTATAATAATTAAATAAAGTGGGAACGAAGTCAAAAATAAATTTCGTATTTATTTAAAAATTAACGGCCAAATAGTTGAGCATTCTTGCAAAAGATGGCAGGATAATCTAACAGCCGGCATTATCACTCAAGGGGGTTCAGGAGCGACGTCTAAACGTACTTTAAAAAAAACTAGACTATTATAAGGAATTTTTAAATGCGGTTTTTTTTTTTAAAGAATTAAATTCATAAGAGATTATTGGGACATCGAGCTATAATTTGTTTAATGACTTATTAAAAAATTATCGTAATTAATTTTTTTGTTATCAAGCAAATACAAAAAAACAATCTGTCCCAATAATCTTTAATTTTTTTTTAAATTTAAAAATGAATTTATCGTTATTATTAATCACATATTAATTAAGAAATTCTTAAAATAAGCTTAGATGATTTATTTAAAAATCAACTGTCAAATTAGTTCAGCATTCTTGCAATAGATGGCACACTAGTCTAACAGCCGATATAGTATTAGCCTATATCTGGCCTATATTTATATATTTTTATGCTTTTATAAAAGATACATAATATATAATGACATTTATAAAGTATTTATTGTTAAAAGATCAATGAAAATCAACCAAATGCATTAAATATTATTAGCTACCATTCTGACATCTCTTGGCAAATTTTTGAATTACTTGATTTTTTGAGCATACTAAAAGTTAGCCTAATCAGCCGCCGACGGTTCGGTTCTGGTTTGAACCATCATCAGACCTTTGATTATGTCTTTATGTAGTTATGAAATATATGAATATTATTATTCAACTAGCAGATGGATTGTCACCCCCTCTCTTTCCACCATATCCTCAATCCCAAAATAATCTTTGCACAAAGATCTTTTTCATTTGGTTAAATCGATAATTCCATTTCCTCTTCGTATGAATGTTATCATTTTAATATTTTTTTTTTTTGCTTTCATTCAACAAAAAAATTTCCTATGAATGATTTTTATCACTAGATTATCAATCCTTTCCTTCTTAAAAAAAAAATATATTAGTTTTACGATATATTGTGTTGCTTTAGATATGTGACGTTATCATATTTTAAAAAAATTTTCGTTTATTTAATCACCAATTGATAAATACACGAGTTATCATACAAATAAAAATACTTTTTATGATCTTTTGTTGGCTATGAACAACAAAAAAGAGATTTGTATATGCATGCTCTATCATTATAATGGAGCCGATAAACAAGATTTGTCGGAATTAGTTTCTCTGCGAGAAAATTTATTATATATCGCTTCAATTCAATTATTATTGACTTCCACTGACCCTTTTAGGGCCTGTTGCAAGGTGTTACGCATGTTTTTGCCGATAAGATGGCGTTGTGTGTCATAAAAAGAATGCCCAAAAAATCAAGTAATTCAAAAATTTGCCAAGAGATGTCAGATTGGTAGCTAATAATATTTAATGCATTTGATTGATTTTCATTGATCTTTTAACAATAAATACTTTATAAATGTTATTATATAATATGTATCTTTTATAAAAGCATAAAAATATATAAATATAGGCCAGATATAGGCAATTAGGGGATCGGCTGTTAGACTAGCCTGCCATCTATTGCAAGAATGCTGAACTAATTTGACAGTTATTTTTTTAAATAAATCATCTAAGCTTATTTTAAACATTTCTTAATTAATATGTGATTAATAATAACAATAAATTCATTTTTAAATTTAAAAAAAATTAAAGATTATTGGGACAGATTGTTTTTTTTGTATTTGCTTGATAACAAAAAATTAATTACGATAATTTTTTAATAAGTCATTAAAACAATTATAGCTCGATGTCCCGAAAATCTCTTATGAATTTAATTCATTTAAAAAAACCGCATTGAAAAATTCCTTATAATAATCTAGTTTTTTTTAAAGTACGTTTTGACGTCGCTCCTGAACCCCCTTAAATACAATAAAAGCAACTCTTGTCATTTTATTCATTCAATATAGAGTCACTTCATGAAAAGAATAAAAATTTTACAATGTCAGTGAATATATAAAGATTATTGTGAATAATTTCAATAATTTAACCTTTTGTAGATGCAACCCCAAAGGGTTCAATTATTCTTTATTTAATTTAGACTTCAAACTGAACTAAAAAAGAAGCAGTTAATAATAATAAAAATATAATTAGAATTCGAGTCGATTAAAAAAAAATGTTTTGTATCTCAAAGAAATAATATTATATAAAAAAAAAGTAAGCTGCATCTGCTGATGGAAATGCGCTCTTTTATCCGCAGCGCCAGATGCTGTGTCTGGAGCCGGGGCAAAAGGGCCCAGCATCTTTTTTCTAGGCAGGTGCAAAAGGAACAGAGCCTCGCTTATCGAAATAACCACTGGAATGTTTTTAGGTTCAACTATCATTTGTTGATGTGCCAAATCGGGAATCGAACCCCGGATCTCCGTGCATCAGCTTTCCTTAGAAGCCATGGGATGTTTGGCCCACGAAGAAATAAACATAGAAAAATTGTTAAATATACTATCGAAGAACAATTCAACAAATAAATAAAGTTTCTTTAGTTATCAATGATTTAAATTTACTGAGTCTTTAAATTATAGACGGTTGTAAATGCTTAATGGGGTTCAGGAGCGACGTCTAAACGTACTTTAAAAAAAAACTAGACTATTATAAGGAATTTTTCGATGCGGTTTTTTTTTTAATGAATTAAATTCATAAGAGATTATTGGGACATCGAGCTATAATTTTTTTAATGACTTATTAAAAAATTATCGTAATTAATTTTTTTGTTATCAAGCAAATACAAAAAAACAATCTGTCCCAATAATCTTTAATTTTTTTTTTTAATTTAAAAATGAATTTATTGTTATTATTAATCACAGATTAATTAAGAAATTTTTAAAATAAGCTTAGATGATTTATTTAAAAATTAACTGTCAAATTAGTTCAGCATTCTTGCAATAGATGGCAGGCTAGTCTAACAGCTGATCCCCTTTTGGCCTATATTTATATATTTTTATGCTTTTATAAAAGATACATAATATATAATAACATTTATAAAGTATTTATTGTTAAAGATCAATGAAAATCAACCAAATGCATTAAATATTATTAGCTACTAGGTTTTTTGTCAACATCTTAAACGATAACCGTTATTAATGAATATATCTATTGGAGGTCCAGGCATTCTTATTTTAGCTATTTGCTATGCAAATGGCTTAAATATAATCAAACTACCTGCGATCCGAACCCAAGAAAATTATTATTACTACTATTTCAATCCAGTTCCTGCTTGAGGATTTGTTTACATTCATAGAATACAAAAAAATACATAAGCTTATATATATTTCTCCATACATTTTCTATGGGAGAAATCGTAACTTTAGGAATTAATAACTCAAAAAAATTGTCCCCGGGCTTGGTGTAGTTGGTAGCGTGCCTACCCTCTCTATGCCGAACGCCGCGGGTTCGGGCCCCAGGCAGTTCGATATATCTTATATGGCCTAAGTTGCCGAAAAGACTGTGAATGTAAATGAAAAAAAGTGTGAATGTTTTTTTTTTCAACTCAAAAAATTGTAGGAATTTCGAGAGACGAGTATTTTTCCTGGAATCTCCATGACCACCTCTATAAGACTGCAAAATTTCATCATTTCAACGGAAAGT
The DNA here is from genome assembly GCA_023213315.1 of Euborellia annulipes. Classification (NCBI taxonomy): domain Eukaryota; kingdom Metazoa; phylum Arthropoda; class Insecta; order Dermaptera; family Anisolabididae; genus Euborellia; species Euborellia annulipes. The sequence continues at coordinate 21,404 of JAKCPI010003055.1, forward strand.
TGGACAAACAGAGCAAGACAGACGGACGGATAGACAGACACTCCGCTATTATTATATATAGATTATTTAGTAGTGGAAAATTCGGATCTAAGGCCATTTAGATCCCATCCGTATTTAATTCAAATGATTGTTAGGCAATTCAAATGAAATAAATTTTTCTCGCTTGGGACGGGAAGTGAACCCGAAACCCCAAGACATTAAAAGCTAATGTCTTCTATCTGAGCCATGGGTCACGGGCTAATTTATTATTTGAATACAAGTATTACTGAAGAAAAATTTAAAAAAAAAAAACCGAATTCGGTTTTTCGGGAAAAAACTCGGTTTCTCGGTTTTTGAAATTTAGCTAAAAAACCGGTTTTACCGGTTTCGGTTTCCACCGGTGTCCAAACCCTATTAGCTACCATTCTGACATCTCTTGGCAAATTTTTGAATTACTTGATTTTTTGGGCATACTTTTTATGACACACTATTGGGAAAAACATGCGTAACACCTTCACTCCCGAGGCCCCTTAAAAGTTAACGTTTTTGCTTAGAGAATACCATAGATGTAGAAAGTAATGAATTTCAATTTTAATGAGAAAATGGAATTCAATTAAAAGATAAACATCTGTTGTCAACATGTGGTTTTAAAAATATCTCAAGTTTTATACCCATGGGAGCCGGGGGGTCAGGTCATATTTGCGACTAATTCATAAACAAAATTAATTTTTTTTTTTTTTTTTTTTTTTTTGCTAGTTGTTAGATCAAGTCAATGGATATGAGATATGCGGTCAAGATATGTAATATATCCATCGGAATATGATACCTAAAGGGTGGGGATAAAAAGGCGTGAGATCTGAGAAAAACTTGATATCAAAAACCACGTCGGGATATTTAAATAAAAATTTGGTCGCTGTTTGTGTATGTGAGCGAATTATTAATTGTAAAAATCCAAGTTCAATGTCCATAGAAAATATATAATTAATAACATTAGTCGACAAAAATGAGCTTTTTTTCTTTCACAAGAATGAAGATATGAAATTCTAGAAGTATTTTTCATGCTAAATTCAAATATCATTTCAGTTTTTTCCCATCAGGCACAGTTTTAGAGATATAGAGCAAAATAGATTTTAGTCGAAAATGGGCTCTAAAACGGCTTTATTTAGAATGTTCAAATTATTTTTAACGCGACACCCCGTCAAATTATGCAGGTATTTAGAATACATATAAATTTTAATTTTCAGCCCGATCAGAGGTCATTTAGATGTGCCGCAAACGGCTTAAAGTTTAGAAAAATCGAAATTTTCAAGATTTTTTTTGCTTTGGTCACCCCTAATACAATTTTAGATATCCCTGAATGCAAAAAAACATATATTTACGATATTCTATAGTAATTTGGCTTTCTAAAAATCATTCATTCATAAAAATCTGCTAATTATTAACGAAATTATAACAAAAACGTCAGCAAAGAAAAAACACAAGTACACTCACTGGACGAAAAAATGGACTTCAATTGAAATAAAAAGCGAACCCTGTCCACGAGAAGCTAATGTATCCTCTCTAAGCATCGGGTCACGGGCCCTAACTTTATTATATATTATTAAAAAAAAAATTTTTTGAATCTCATATCTTTCTTTATATTTCTAAAAAGAACAATAGTCCATTTTTTTCGTCCAGTGAGTGTACTTGTGTTTTTTCTTTGCTGACGTTTTTGTTAATAATTTTGTTAATAATTAGCAGATTTTTATGAATGAATGATTTTTAGAAAGCCAAAGAACTATAGAATATCGTACATATATGTTTTTTGCATTCAGGGGTATCTAAAATTGTATTAGGGGTGACCAAAGCAAAAAAAATCTTGAAAATTTCGCTTTTTCTAAACTTTAAGCCGTTTGCGGCACGTCTAAATGACCTCCGATTGGGATGAAACTTAAAATTTATATGTATTCTAAATACCTGTATATTTTTACGGGGTGTCGCGTTAAAAATAATTTGAACATTCTAAATAAAAGCGGTTTTAGAGCCCATTTTCGACTAAAATCTATTTTGCTCTATATCTCTAAAACTGTGCCTGATGGAAAAATTCTAACTACATATCTGAATTCAGAATGAAAAAATCCACTAGGTTCACTAATCAGATATCTTGTGAAAGAAGAAAAGTTCATTTTTGTCGACTAGTGTAATTAAGCTTAAGAGTAAGAGCGCCTGGTAGTTAGGCAATCATGCGAGTTTAAGTTCAATTTTTTTGTGCTTGACGTTTCATGCGACAAAATTTAATTTAATTGACTACCAATCAATAGAGACGGGGTCTAAATGGCCTCCCATACCGAAAAAAGACCTTGAATTAATTAAAAAAAAAAAGAAATTCAATTTTTAAATCCATATTTAGGAAAGACAATAGAGATCAGCATATAAGCGTGACGTTGACTATTGTCAAAGTCAAAGGGAACTCAAGGTTCTTAAATGATTTTTTTCGTTCCGGATCTGAGACCATTTAGGTTAAGGGCCTGACCTTGTTTAAGGGAGGAAGGAGTTTTGGTGAAATTATGTCCGATTTTTTTATTTTTAATTGAAAGGGGTTTTTGACCCCAGCCGTTAGGTCCTAGGGGAGATTTTTTCGGACAGGAATTTTATACCTGGAGAAGGAGATCGGTCCGGGATTGAATAAATTTGAGAGGGGGATCCCTATCTCTTTATATGAAAAATTATTTCGTGATATGAACTCCGTGACTCTCATTTTTTTTTATATTTATTAAAAATCAAATATATTTTCGTTTTCTTTCAAAAAAAAATAGTGGATAGCTGTAGTTTAAAACAACATCAGAATCCCGTAGTTTCTTTTTTTTTTGTACAAAAGAGATCCGATAAATGCTCTTCGTCCTTTAAACCTTCTTTAAAGCTATTTGTTTGTTAAAATATTATAATTTTTGAACAAAAGGTGAAAATTCCCACCTTTAATTAAGACTATAAAGAATTTTTAATCTTAGTTGTTTAATTTTTCGTATTGAATTAATTTAGTTTTTAAAACTTTTAATTTTTTCTCGGGGGGGGGGGGGGCGATCGCCCCTTTAATCCGCTTCTGGTCCAGGGGTGGCTTGAATATTTATAACTCCATATTTAATGCATAAAAATAGCGTCTTTAACCAAAAAGTAAGGTTATGATATTGACAGCTTTGAGATAAAAGCAATATATTAAAACTTTGTTCATAATTAAAAAGAAAAGGGCCCTCGGGGCTTGGTGTAGGGGTTAGCGTGCTAACCTCGTAAATCAAAAGTCGCGAGTTCGGACCCCAGGCAGTTGGATGATTTTATTTAAGCCATTTGGATGCCTGGACCCTCAAATACAGCATGTATATTGATCAATAACGGATATCGTAAAAGTCTTATATGGCCTGAGTTACTGGAAAGACTGTGTGAATGTGTGTGTGAGTGTGAGTGTGAATGAGAAAAAAGTGTGAGTATATTAAAAAAAATCATTGTATGGTTTTATGAAAGCACGATGCAAGTGAAACTTTTTTTCGGATCGTAGGCGTTTAACTGAAAATTTTCAGAAAATTATTCAATTAAGGGTATTAAAATCTCGTTTTTAATCTTAACTTAATAATTGTAGAAATGCCTGGACCCCCAATAGACTTATTAAAACATACGAGTATCGTTAAAAGTCTTAAATGGCTTAAGTTGCCGAAAAAGACTGTGTGAATGTGAGTGTGAATGAGAAAAAAAGTGTGAATGTTAAAAATTAAAAAAAAAAAAAAAACTTAATAATTGGAAAATGGGAAATCAAAAGACGCATACTAAAAAACTGAGAACAATATTTATTATTTGAATCATTTTAAATTATTTTAAAAATTATATTTTATCAATAATTGATTGAATAAATAAAAATTGAATAATTAAATCTCACAATTATTTTTTATAATTCGTCATATATATTAAATTTCATCTTTCCTATTTTTTGTCGTCACGGCTTGTGACGTCATGGCTTATAGCGTCACGGCCCTTGACGTCACGGCTTGTAACGCGACATGCTGATAGAAGAGCGAAAAAATTTGAGAGGATCAAATAAAAAGTTGCACTTAAAAAAAAAAAAAAAAAAAAAAAAAAAAAAAACGGTGCCAAAAAGTAAAATGTTAACATGCTGTTTATTTAGAGAATAGCATTTTTTAATGCTTTTAATTTTTAACACCCAATTTATGATGTTAAATTTTAGAGTGTTTATGAGTTTGTAATTATAATATTTTTGACCTGAATAAAATATTTTTTTCAACTACTTTCTTAAAGTAATAATAATAATAATTTTTTTTTTAACTATAGCTATTAGCGGTATAGATAACAACTTTCATTTATTTAATGCATCTTCTTTAAGTTTGTTCCCCAATTGGAGATGGTAACTGATTGAAAGTGGGTGGGGTGTTGTTATTGTTGATGATGTTGTTATAAGTTGCTGGTCCCCGGGGGCCACTGGTGACCATATGCGTTGCTCTTCCGGCAGACAAAGCTGCCCAGAGCAGATGGCGAATTACACACAGACAGCTGTGGCGAGGGGGGGGACATGGGTTCGTTCCTCACCCCTCCAACTAGCCAACCATATCACCTTCGATCATCCCCCTCAACTTAATATCGATTTTAACCTAAATCTCACTAGTTATTTATAAAAAAATTTTCACCACCAGGTTTAATAATTATATAGGATTTTAAGCAAAAGGCTTATTGTTAAATTTTATAAGCAACCATTAGATATTTAATTTTCTACACGAATTACGCAAAACTTAGTGTATTTTTTTTTTTAATGATTTTTTTCCCCAAAAACATTCGTATAAAGCAAATCCTTCGGCAACTAGGCAAAACGCACCTTCAGCAGGCTCTGGCCTTTCCCTACTCTGGCTCGGTCCCGCCTGAGGCGGACACTCGCCTTTTCTTTCCTATTCTGCTTCTTTTTAGCTCTCACTGTACGAAGTACTAAGGGAGAGAGCTTATGCAGAGGTTCCTGTGTCCGTCCATCTGTCTGTACGCATAAAAATTACGGCCTGAATTAAAGGCCGTAGAAAAATAATAATTACATATAGCCTAAGTATTCAGCATAAAAAAACTGGTTCAGGGAAAAATTCGTTTTGGTCTCAAACACTTCCGGTTTTTTTTAAAAATGTTCCCTACCGCATTTTCCATTTCTTTACATGATGAATATAAACAAATGTGGCCATTTTTTCCCTTAAATATGGAGAAATAACCTCTTTTAACCTCTCGTTTTTTTTTGACAGTTGTATATTTTGACGCGCCACGAGTTACCTCATCATCATAAACATCTATCAGGTCACTTGACTTTTTTACGATTATATGGTCATGTGACACATCATAGGCGTAGCTAGGAAATTTTCGATGGGGGGTTCAGGATGATTTCTCCCCCCTCCCCCCCGACTAATAGGGCAGTATATGGCGTCTAATGAAATATATGACTAGCCAATCCGCCCTCCTGGACCCTCTTCGGATTGGCTCGTGCCCGCCCTTTCTTAATTAAGTGCCCCAATTTTTTCATTTATCTCGTTTCAAGCAATAAAAAATGCAACCCTCACATCTTAAAGAATTTTATATATATATCCCTATAATATTAAGTTTCTGCCTGTTTTGTTTCTCCTGATCCGAGTTCTATCTCACAAGTTGTCAGATCTCTTTAAAAAAAAAAATAAAAAATTTAATTATATAATAATTTTCATTATTTTTCATTTGAGGGATTTAATCAATTTTAGCAGGCTTTAATTTTTTTTTTTTTTTTTTTTTTTTTTTAAACATTCACACTTTTTTCTCATTCACACTCACACTCACACACACATTCACACTGTCTTTTCGGCAGCTCAGGCCATATAAGACATTTACGATAACTAACCGTTATTTATGAATTTATATATATTAGGGGTCCAGGCATTTTTATTTAAGCCATCTGGTATCCAGATGGCTTAAATAAAATCATCGGACTGCCTGGGGTCCGAACCCGCGACGTTTGGTATATGAGGTTAGCACGCTAGCCTCTACGCCATGCCCCGAGGGCCTTTAATTTTTATAAAGCAAGACAAAAATTAATTCTTTTCAATGGAAAAATTCTGAATTTTTTGCGTTTTCTTTAATAAAATTATTTTATTTTATTTTTTTTACTTTCTCTTACCTCTATATATATGTAAATATATAGAGAGAGAAAGTATTGGATTCATGTCAAAAATTCGATGTAGAGATTTTGATGGATCTTCACGTTTTGAGGTCCCCTGAATCCAAAAAGTGGTTTTTGCGACATGGTCTGTCTGTGTGTGTGTCTGTCTGTGTGTCTGTGAACAAAATATCTCAAGAACGAAAAGAGCTAGGAGGTTGAAATTTTATATTTAAATTAGACACCACCATGGGACGTGACACGAAGCTTTTAATTCAAAATCGGCCAAAGAGTACTAGTACTTTACTGATGCAATTTTTCAGTTTTTTTTTCGATTTTCTCAAAATTTGCTCCAACGATTTTTTTTTAAATTCATATATCAACTATTTTTTAGTTGCTCTTTAAAATGTATATTCTTATTTTGTGATTGAAATCTTCTGAAGACCACTTTACTCTTGTTCTCCATAGAAAAGATAGGAGAAATGGTTGCCATGGTAACAAAATATAAATATTTTCCCATACTTATAAATTTTACATCTTGAAAATCGAATGTACCATACTGTCGGAAACTAAATACATGTCGACACAAAAATCTGGTGTGACAAGCACAGTACACAACTTTCGATTACCGAAGGTAAGAGAAAGTTGTGTGCTATGCGCCAGTCACACCAGATTTTTTTAAACTAGAGAAAATTATTATATTTTTTTTACTTTCTCTTACTCTATATATGAAATATATAGAGAGAGAAAGTATTGTTTGTATTATAGAGCTTAAATATCTAGTCATGGCTTGGGTCCAATGGGGGGGGGGGGTTGAACCCCCAAATCCCCCTCCCGTGGCTACGCCTATGTGACACATAGATTCACATCTATTACTTTCTTTTTCATTTCAAATCGAAAGAAATATGTCTCATAACGATATGACACCAAATAAAATGTTTATTTACGTACTATTAAAATGTTTAATGTCAAGAAAATCGACAGGGAGAGCGGCCCTTTGAATTTACTACTTTAAATTCTTTCCTACTTTTTAAAATACAGATATTTTAATTTCTATTTTGACATCGTATTAACTTATATATAAAAATAACGGATATCGTCAGTCTTAAATGGCCTGAGTTGCCGAAAAGACAGTGTGTATGTGTGTGTGTGTGAGTGTGAATGAGAAAAAAGTGTGTGTGATTTTTAAAGAAAAAAAAAAACATTTTTTTTATTAAATACATTTATATGTTGGCACAAAAAATCTGGTGTGACAAGCACAGGACACAATTTTCTCTTACTTAAGGTAAGAAAAAAGTTGTGCGCTATGCGGCCACTCACACCAGATTTTTTTTTTATTAGTATAAAATAACAGATGTTTTCTTTTCTAAGATATTAATTATACTCGCATTAACCATATTTCACTTTTTTTAGAGAGGTGAAATCTTGATTGACAATGATGAATAAAAAAATCTTTTCTAAAAAGAATAATTGAAAGTATCTAGCATCAATGAATGTTGTATACTAGTATAGTATAGAGGTAAAGCAGATGTTGCACCCTCGCCATGGTGACGATCAATTTATCTCGCAAAGGTGGGTCTCTTCAGTCAAGTCACGCAATGTTAGTTCAATCGTACGAGAAACAATTAGCCAGGGCCTCGAGGGCCAGATGCGCATTAATGAGTGCCTATTTGATTTATTGTTAGGCCTATATATGTATCACTCATTCTTTCTGCTCTCCAAGATTAATCCTATAAAAAAGGACTCAATATATGATTCAAACCTAATTGGAAATATGAACAAGCGAATAAATTTTTAAGGACTAATTTAGTATGAAGTCCTTTAGTTTGATTTTCAAAGGGTGTCTGTAGGACATACTTGCTAATTCTCAAGAGATACTATAATATACAGTATACTAAAAACTTTTTATTCTTTGACATTTTTTTTATTTAAAAAAAAACACTCATATTTTTTCCCACTCACACTCACACACAGTCTTTTCGGCAACTTAGGCCATATAAGACTTTAAACGATACTCGTTATTTGTAAATATATCTATTGGAGGTCGAGGCATTCTTATTTAAGCTATTTGGTATCCAAATGGCTAAAATAAAATCATTGGACTGCCTGCAAGGGCGGATTCAGAGGTGTTTCTCGGGGGGAAGAGGGGGGTAATCTGGTGTGACTGGTCAGAATATAATACAAATCAAATTTTTAAGTGTTAATATTTAGATTTAATTGAGGTGTATAGCTGATAATATGATTTATTTAAGGATCAGGAAATCTCCAATGAGCAACCCAGCTAATCGTTTTTCAATTTTTATTTAATTTAATAATTTTTATTAATATTTAAAATTTTACATTAAAAATACATTTTTTGCGAAAAAAGTATTTTTTTTTTTTCAAATCTGGCGGGGGGGGGGGGCAATTTTGCCCACCCCCCCTTGACTGCCTGGGAACAGAGCCATCGAACCTTGGTATAACAAGGCAGACGCGCTACCAACTACGCCAAACCCGATGGCACATTTTTGAAATAAAAACAAAATCATTCAGGTGTCATTAAAAAACATGTATATTTATTTTATTTATGTATATTTTATTTATTTTAATTTGTACATAGAGCCTTCGGCCCCTCTTAGTGTACAAGCCCTATGTACATTTTAAAATAAATAAATATATACATAAATATAAACAAATGAATTTGGGAAACAAAAACTTTACCAGGTTCCGTAAGAGTGAAATTTTCCGCGAATGGCACATGAAAAAACTTTTGGTTCAGCGGGTTAAAAAAATTTTGGCTCTCTAAAAAAAAAAGGCAAAATATTTTAACGGGCGGAAAAAAATTTTTGAAAAAAGGTAAAATATTTTAACGGGCGGAAAAAATTTTTGGTTCCGCGAACGGCACATGGAAAAATTTTTGGTTCCGCAAAATCAAAATTTTGGTTCCGCGAAAAACAAAATTTTTGAAAACAGGCCCCCCACCCGAAAAAAATTTCTATATACGCCCCTGGTGCTGTACGACGAGTCACACCAGATTACCCCCCCCCCCCGAGAAACACCTCTGGATCCGCCCTTGTAACAAGAGTGTTGTACTCAGTTGACCTGAACCATTTATTGCATTACTTTCATTCTCAACTCATTTTCCTTATTTGTATTTATTTATTATTACTTATATTAAAATTAATGACAAATCACAAAGCCTAATGAAAATTCAATTTCTTAAAAAAAAAAAAAATAAATAAATAAATATGCATCTTTCACTTCTTTCTGTCATTTATTTAATGAAATTCAATATTTTATTGTTTATTTTAAAATATTTCATGCATTCCTTTTTTTTCTAATCATCTAAATAGTTTTTTTTTTTTTTTATTCCTTTTTTGAAATATAAGATAAATGTTGTCTATTAGCATAATAAAGGGCATTCCACTTCCCCAACAAGCACAATAGAGAGTAACCGTCACCTAGACAGGATGTGTCAGACATCTCTTGGCCTCATATCAAAATCCTCTAGGCCTTTGACATGTGAAGATTAAAGAAAAAAAAAAAAAAAGAAGGGGGTCTTTTTGGTTCGAAAGGTTCATTCTCCTACCCCTGGAGGAAACCCGAAAATCAAATAAAAGCTCGATTACAATTTCTAAAATAAATTCGATAAGAAATTCCAATATAAATAAATAAATAGATCAAGAAACTTCAAATAGGAAATAAAAAATATCTCTCTGTTTAAAGAATGTTTGTTTTAAATTTTATTCCACTTGAACGGGAGGCGGCCTCCGTTGCCGAAAAAGACCAAAAAAAGCAAACGTGTGGGGTCGTAAGACCTCCGGCAGGAACGAAGTTCCTCACGCCTTTTCTTCAACTCCGAATATAATTTAATATGAATATTATTTAAATAAACTCTCGGACGACAACGAAGAGGATGACTTGGCTTCATCGGGTCAAGAGAGACATGACCGAACTTGGCCTGTCGGAGACAACAGCATTGGATAGGAGGGAGTGGAGGGTAGGGCTGGACGGTAATGGATTTTCATTACCGACCTCGATAATGAAAAAAAAACCGGTTTTTCTCGAAAGTCGGTAAAAATTTTTTACCGCCCGCGGAACCAAAGTTTGCCGCCGCGGAACAATTTTTTTTTTTGCGGAACCAAAATTTTTCCCCGTCCGGAAAAATATTTTACCTTTTTTTAGAGACGCCAATTTTTTGCCGAAACATTTTTTTTTTTTTTTTTTTTTCGGAACCAAAATTTTTCCCCGTCCGGAAAAAATATTTTACCTTTTTTTAGAGACGCCAATTTTTTGCCGCCGCGGAACCACAATTTGGTTTGCCGCCGCGGAACATTTTTTTTCTCGCCGAACCAAAATTTTTTACCGCCCGAAAAAATAGGTTTTTACCGGCTTTCGAAAAAAAAACGGTTTTTACCGAATTAGAGGTTCGTTACCGCGTTTTCGGTAAAAAATTTTTACCGGTTTTTGCCGGTAAACCGGTTTACCGTCCAGCCCTAGTGGAGGGATAGAATAAGGTCCGCCGACCCCGCACCGCGGGAATAATCAGGCGAGGACAGAGGAAGAAGATTATTTAAATAATCGGAAAGCCCGCCGCCAGCTGAGTCCGCTGGAACCTCTTGTTCGCCTTCAGAAGATAGAAGGAGAAGGTGGGCGTGGCCTCGCCAAGACTTCGGCTCATCTCGCCGTCGCTCGGGCGCTGGGAACGCATTTTTGTTACGTTACATTTTCTCCCAATTCAACCATGCGTAAGCCGCGTTAAAGAACTTCGTTCCAAAAATTATGTAAAATACTAGCCGCGAAGCCTGCAGTTCAACTTCAGCTGAAAATCTCACTAAGATTTAATATTTAAATATTGTATTATGAGAATAGAATAGAATAATATTTATTTCAATCGGGCCAGAGCTGGAAAAGCTTCATTAGGCCTCATTACAGTTCCCGTCCGCTTGACTACACAACTTTGACTTTCTTTTAAACATCATCATAATTGCAGTCAGTTTAATATTAATATTTAGATGCCGCACGGTGGGGCAGAATCAAAAAAACCTGGCAGAAATTAAAAAACGTAATTTTTTTAATTTTAATCTTTAGGTTTATATAGTTTGAGTATAAAACAATACAAAATACAAAAAACAAATAGCTATTTTGATCGTTCTAGCTGCGTCGCTGGCCAAAAGAGGGCCGAATTTCGACTGAAATTTGAAGTTTAACATTTTTTTTTTTTATTTTTTTTTTTATTAGTAAAAGGATTTGAAAGGACCGTAAAATACTTTAAAAACAAACAAAATGTATTTAGAAATATATTTTCTTTATTTAATTTCATTTTTTTGTCATTTTTTTGTAAATTAAAGAACAACCTTTTTTTGACAAAAATTGAAATATCTCAAAATGGCGCAAAAAAGCGCAAGTTTTTATTCTTGGCCTTTAAAATAGAATAAACTCTGGTATATAGATCATTGGTCAACTCGGTGCAACCATCAACTTTAATTTTGTTTGAAATTTTGGTATATGATAAAAATCGACTTTTTTGGAAATCACTCAATTAAGAGAAGTTAATGAATCAATAAAAAAAATTAATTATATACATTTTGTTCCTTACTAATTGATGTAGCAGCCATGATATCTCGGATTAAAAAATAATGATTTAGTAACCGAGGGAAGAGCCTGAAATAGTAGGTGCGAAGTCTTCTGATCAGCGCGCGGAATTTTAGTCAACTTTGAAAGGACATAGAGAGCGCTGGGGAGCACTGGGGGCATTATCCTTCTAGGGTATAATGAACCAAGTATTCAACTTATGAATGGTATCAAAAAAATCCAGATTTCATTTTTTGAATTTCTGCCAGCTTTTTTTGATTCTGCCCCACTGTGCGCCGCAAGCCCCCCAAAACACAAAATCTCCTTACTCAAATCATTGACAATATTAACAATTTCACCCTCTCCGAGAAGGCCCCCAGGGACCGGGACCATCTTGTCTCGACGGGACGGCCGCTCGGAACGACCTATCGTCTAGAAAAGTCCTATGATTCGGCTCCTGAAGGTCGTAAGCCCACCTCAGTGAAATAATCGCCCAAATATTCGGAGCACTCTCCCGGAAGTGCAGTTCGGCACCCCAAATGGGCGAAATGTGTGTGAACCTCCCTTCTGAGTTTGCTGACGAACCTGACAGCAAAATTTTGAAGAAGGGAGAACAAAACCTTTCATTAGCATTCACTAACAATGCAAAGAATACTTAAAAGTCTTATCATTTAAGGTGCGCGTCTCGAAAAACCGTTAAAGCACGATTGACTCGAGGCGGCAAGAGATGGCGTTAGTGTTCCCCATTGGAATACACGTAACTTGTTCCATTTCATTCTAGACTTTCCAGCTAATTAATTAAAGGCAAAAAATTAATTATTCTTTAACACAATGATTACTAATTTAATTATCTACAACTTATAGAGCTCCTTTTTTAAAATATCTTTTATTTAATGCGATTAATCTAAAAAAAAAAATTTTTTTTCGAAAATCAAAAAAAGGGCTTCTATAAGTTGTAGATATTTTAAATAGCTTTAATTTAAAAAAATTTGAGGTCGATAGCTTCTCAATTGTGGCCGCTGGAAACTCCCAAAATTAGCACCCCGAGACGCGCACCTTAAAAATAATTTTTTTAAATTTAATTAAGTTCTTTTTTGGCGTCAGAGGCCATTTAGATCTCGTCTCGTTATTTTTTTCAACTTATTGGTAGCCAATTAAATGGAAATAAATTTTTGACGCATAAGACGGGATGCGAACAATTGACCCCCTACCACTTTGTCATTGCCTAGACTATAATTATTTCTAGATATTTATATGTTCATTTGAAGCACATGTGATGTATGAAAACAAAATTCTTTCTTTCTGTTAATTCACTCGTCCTTTCTATTATTTATTGTAGCACTGAGGATGGTCGTATATCTAACCGAAACGTCGGCTTGAAGTGACTAATAAACGAAATAAAAGTAGCTGCAATCGCTCTATTATTTATTCTATAAAGATCTACTCAGCTTTCTACCTCTCTCTAATATTCTCTAATATTGCAAAGAATACATAAATTTCATCTTCATATATTTCCTTTCAGAGGAATCGTAACATCAACATTTAAGGTCTGCGTCTCGATGTGCTGATTTTGAAAATTTCCAGCGGTCATTAAAGCTATTTAAAATATCTACAACTTATAGAAGCCCTTTTTTTGATTTTCGAAAAAATAAATTTTTTTTTAGATTAATCGCATTAAATAAAAGATATTTTTAAAAAAATTCGCTCTATATCTTATAGATAATTAAATTAGTAATCATTGTGTTAAAAAATAATTAATTTTTTGCCTTTAATTAATTAGCTGGAGTCTTTAAAATGAAATGGAATAAATCCCTTGTATCCCTATGGTAAGAACTAACGCCATCTCTTGCCGCCTAGAGTAACCAGCTACTCATTCGGCGTTTAACGGTTTTTCGAGACTCGCCCCTTAATAAATTAAAAAAATTATAGGAATTTCGGAACGAAATTAATTTTCCTATAATCCCTAAAAGGTCCTCTTTGAGCGTATAAAATTTTGAAATTCGGAAGGGAAGTTGACCAAATAGAGCGTGACAGACAGACATTAGCGAATTATATAAATAAATCCTCTTGAATTTATAAATTATAATTAAAAATAATATAAACCCATGCAGAGACTCCTGGAGTTAAAACGTCGCGGTATATCGCGATTCTTTTATAAACAAACTGATTGTACCAGATGTTTATATGCTAACATCTTTTTATATTTAAATAGATCGTATTGAGAAGATAAATATTTACAAATCATTTCTCTATCTCTTGCAAAAAAATAACTTTAGAAAGTTTAAGAGTTTTAAAAAAAAATGAAGAATAAGGAAGGTACTTTTTATTTATTTTCACTTTTTTTTTTTGTATTTAATTAAAAATGTTTTTATAATGTATTCAAAATATTTAAAACATAAATATATACTACGTTTCAATTTGAATCGAAGAGTGAAATTATTTTCTTCGAGCTAGGAAAATGATGCAATTAAATTACACTGTGCGGCAAGAAAAAAAAGCCCCGAGATAATTCCTTCAGATTCTTAAGTAAAATGACCTCCTGAATCCAAATATGACCTCCGTTTTCCCCCACCACGTACCGTTTTCGGGGGGGAGCCCCTACTTATTTCCACCCCTTTTCGTTAATTATAGGGCCATGAATCAAATTTGGAGGGATGAAAAGGAATATTTTAGCCCTAACATTTCTTCAGAAGATCTAGAGAAGTGAAAAGTTAAAAACATTAACATTTGGATCTAAGGGGGGATGTGGGGGAGGATTTTGTCCCTTAAAATGTAAAAAAAATCGTTAAAAATGATCGATTTTTTCTGATTTTTTTCACTGATTTTCTACATATTCCAGCGGACAGACCCACCTCACCCTTCCTTAAACATCCCTCAACTAAAAAAAATAATAAATAAGAAATTATATATAATATTTAAGATATTATATATATCGCGTATATGAGCCGCGAAATTTATACAATTAAATATTTATTAATTAATAAATATTTAATTGTATAAATTTCGCGGCTCATATACGCGTATATATAATATCTTAAATATTATATATAATTTCTTATTTATTAATTAATTAAAATTGAGGTCTCCTCAATTATTCCATCTGGATTGCACCTGGTCGAGGGATAAATTTGTGGCACCGTTCATGGGTCCATTTCTCCTGATGACTAAATTTGCTTTCCAAGTGAGTTCATAAGTGAACTTCATATATCCGAATGTCGTGCTGTGGTCTAGTGGTTAGGGCACTCTGAGTACCAATCGGAGGATCCGTGGTTCGACTCCCGGCGGCACACCCTTATTTTTTCGGATATATGAATTAATAAATATTTAATTAAAAAAAAATATATAAGATAAAGCGGTGTGAGCGATTCTGAAGCCCACTCAAGCTCAAACTTGGACAAGAAGTAATTTCTACCCCTTTAGATAAAATATGGAAATATTGAAGGACATAGAAGAATCCGTATATTTAACTTTAAATTTGTAAAGATCAGCCCAAAAAATGAAGTTATAGCTGCATATTTGCCAATTTGACCAACTTAGCTGTGAATCTTCCATCTTCTTGCAAGGGCTTCGGAATCGCCCACACCCAACCCACTTTATCCTATATATTTTTTTTTAGTTGAGGGATATTTAAGGAAGGATGAGATGGGTCTGTCAGGTGGAATATGTAGAAAATCAGTGAAAAAATCAGAAAAAATCGATCATTTTTAATGATTATTTTGCATTTTAAGGGACAAAATCCTCCCCCACATCCCCCCCTTGGATCCAAATGTTAATGTTTTTTAACTTTTACTTCTCTAGACCTTCTGAAGAAATGTTAGGGCTAAAATATTCCTTTTCATCCCTCCAAATTTAATTCATGGCCCTATAATTAACGAAAAGGGGTGGAAATAAGTAGGGGGCTCCCCCAGAAAACGGTACGTGGTGGGGGAAAACGAAGGTCATATTTGGATTCAGGAGGTCATTTTACTTAAGAATCTGAAGGAATTATCTCGGGGCCGGAAAAAGTTTCATTTTGCAGTACAGTGTTATTAGGAGGGAAAAGAAATGCAAATTTAGGGCCTAGCATCGGCGTAACTAGGGCAGTGCCGGGGGGAGCAGGCCCCCGGCACCCCCTAGTTACCCCCATGCTACTATATGCAACAATTTTGAGAAAAGAAAAAATCAAATGTTGATGTCTTACTTTAGCATAGTCGAGTGGGAGAGATGTATCCGGGCAGGTGTAGAGACCCTCACTAGAACAAAAGAGAAAAATTTTATAATAAGTTGCAAATGGTGCCTGGATAGTTTGTATCGTAAAGATAGGCTTATTTACAAAAAAAAGTAGTGATGAAGATTGATCTATTGTTATAGAGCATCAAAAAATATGATAAAATAAAATATCAATGTGGGGAACAAACCTCCACATTGCTATTTTATTTCTTTATAATTTTTTTTTTTTTTTTTCTTTATTTTCCGGCCTTTGACCTTGGTCATTCATCTTCATAAATTTATTTTTCTATATTTTTCTTTATAATAATAAATATTCATTACTACTTTTTATACACCCTGTATAATATAGTCCGTTTAAATTTCATATGGTCTTTTTTTAAGGGGTAACGGGAGCGAAGTGGTTACGCATGTTTTTCCCGATAAGATGGCGTTGTGTGTCATAAAAGTATGCCCAAAAAATCAATTAATTCAAAAATTTGCCAAGAGATGTCAGAATGGTAGCTAATAATATTTAATGCATTTGGTTGATTTTCATTGATCTTTTTACAATAAATACTTTATAAATGTTATTATATATTATGTATCTTTTATAAAAGCATAAAAATATATAAATATAGGCTAATACTATATCGTCTGTTAGACTAGCCTGCCATCTATTGCAAAAATGCTGAACTAATTTGACAGATGAATTTTAAATAAATCATCTAAGCTTATTTTAAAAATTTCTTAATTAATATGTGATTAATAATAACAATAAATTCATTTTTAAATTTAAAAAAAAATTAAAGATTATTGGGACAGATTGTTTTTTGTATTTGCTTGGTGAAGGTGTTACGCATGTTTTCCCAGCTAAGATGGCGTTGTGTGTCATTAAAAGTATGCCCAAAAAATCAAGTAATTCAAAAAATTTGCCAAGAGATGTCAGAATGGTAGCTAATAATATTTAATGCATTTGGTTGATTTTCATTGATCTTTTAACAATAAATACTTTATAAATGTTATTATATATTATGTATCTTTTATAAAAGCATAAAAATATATAAATATAGGCTAATACTATATCGTCTGTTAGACTAGCCTGCCATCTATTGCAAGAATGCTGAACTAATTTGACAGTTGGTTTTTAAATAAATCATCTAAGCTTATTTTAAAAATTTCTTAATTAATATGTGATTAATAATAACAATAAATTCATTTTTAAATTTAAAAAAATTAAAGATTATTGGGACAGATTGTTTTTTTTGTATTTGCTTGATAACAAAAAAATTAATTACGATAATTTTTTAATAAGTCATTAAAAAAATTATAGCTCGATGTCCCAATAATCTCTTATGAATTTAATTCATTTAAAAAAAAACCGCATTGAAAAATTCCTTATAATAGTCTAGTTTTTTTTTTAAAGTACGTTTAGACGTCGCTCCTGAACCCCCTTAACAAAATTTAAAAAGAATATTATTATAAACAAAAACGTAGTCAACCTGAATGACGAAACCCATACAAGACATGGCATATAATAACAAATTCCATATAATTAAATTAAATTTTCTTAACATTAAAATTCAATTTCTTTTTTCTTTTTTTTTTTGCATTGTATAGCATTATAGCCTCGAAAATGGAGATTGAAAGGCTAAGAGAAAAAGATCAAAAGCAAATCTCTTCTAAGCTCATCTTGTTCAGTTAATTTCAAATCAGCAAGTAGAAAATACAAATCTGGGGATAATCAGTCAGCCACAATGAGATTTTCTTTTTTTTTCTTTTGAACATCTCATTTAATAAGATAGACATTTATTAATATTTCATATTGGCTTAATAAAATATTTACATAAAAAATCTGGTGTGACTGGTCGAATAGCACACAACTTTCTCTTATCTTCAGTAATTGAAATTTGTGTTCTGTGCTTGTCACATCAGATTTTTTGTGTCGACATATATTTAGTTTCCGCCGATATATTAGAATTCAAGATGTAAAATTTATAAACATGGGAAAATATTTATAATTTGTTAACATAGCAACCATTTCTCGTATCTTTCCTATGGAGTACAAGAGTAAAGTGGCCCCGGGCTTGGTGTAGTTGGTAGGGTGCCTACCTCCTATCCCAAACGTCTCGTGTTCGGATCCCAGGCAGTCCGATGATTTTATTTAAGCCATTTGGATACCAAATGGCTTAAATAAGAATGCCTCGACCCCTAATATGTATAATTTAATCTATAACGGATATCGTAAAGTCTTATTTGATAAAGCTCAGGAACATTCTTTCAATTTCAAAAAACTGAAAAAACACATCAGTAAAGTAGGCCTACTTGTACTTTTTGGCTGATTTTGATCAAAAAGGTGGGTGCTTAACTTAAATATAATATTTCAAACGCCTAGCTCAATTCCTTCATGCTTTAAATCAGTGGTTACCAAACTTTATCTTACAACGCCTCCCTTAAAAATATTTAATCACATGACGCCTCCCCAATAGGCGTAGCCAGGGAGGTGTTTTAGGGTTCAAACCCCCCCATGGGTCCCAAGCCATGACCAGATATTTAATACAAATTATATTTCATATAGGGTAAGAGAAAGTAAAATATAACAATTTTCTCTAGGTAAAAAAAACCAAAATGATTTATAAATACCCTAAAATAATCTTAAATTTTTGGAAAAAAATTTCTTTATCCCCCTCCCATCAAAAATTTCTGGCTACGCCAATGGCCTCCCCATTTTGTAAATAATACAAAAACAAAAATTTATAATGCTAAAAAATATAAATTTAGATTAAAACGGAGTAAAAAAAAAAAAAAATTCCTAGTCATATGCAGTCAAAATTATTTCTTTTGTGACATTTCGGACATCTTCAGAACCGGAGGCGAGAATAAATGAAATTTTAATTTTAATTCCGGCTCTGAAGATGGCCCAGACTAGTGGCCGAAACGTCTCAATAAAAGAAATAATTTTGTCTACATTTGGAAAATTGCTCGCTCTGCTAATATTCGCGCCTCCCCTTAGACTAGTCTGCGCCTCCCTAGGGAGGCTCACAGTTTGGAAAACGCTGCTTTAAATTGAACACACACAGACAGACCATGTCGCGAAAACCACTTTTTTTGGATTCAGGGGACCTCAAAACGCGTATATCTATCAAAATCTCGACATCGAATTTTAGACATGAATCCAATACTTTCTCTCTCTATATATTGACCCTGTTATTCAATGGTGTGTCAAAGACCAAACATCGAGTTTTGAGAAAATCAACATTAAAGTTTTTCTGATTTAAATTGTTTTGATTAGATTATATATCGTTTTTTTGTCAATTGTGCAAGTAAATACTGTAATTCTGGCAGATATTCATAAATTATCTCTAAAAATACGACTGATTTAGAGAATAAACAATAAAATATGAAAAATTATTTTTGCAAAATTCCAATATTATAGTTGTAAAAATGCTTCAAAGTCTCTTGATAATAAATAAAATAATTTTTAGGTTATAATTCAAAAATTAAAACGGAGATATTATTAAAGTTCTTTTATGGTTATATTTAATACTAAATCACTTAGAAACTTTTCATCAAAATTACATTAATCAATTTTAAATAGTATTAATATTTTAAAATTAAATACAAAGTGATAACAAAATTTTCTCATCAATTAATTCCTGAATGGAAGTGAACATGGCAACAGTAAATCAAAGTTATAATGAAATTGACTTAATATCGAAATCGCTCTGATCCTCATCTTCATTATCAGGAATAATATCTAAAAATTAAATTTTGACATCTACGAATGCATTTCTCATTTAAAAAAAAAAAGGATTTTGGTTTATTTAAGTTTAAATAAGTTTTTATTGGTTGTTAACACCATAAAAAACAACGTGTTAAGAACATAAATCATTATTGCAAAATGAAAATCCTGCATTGAAATATTGTAAAAAATAATTTTAAGCTTTTACATTAAATATAAATTTTTTTAGGACATATTTCATAAAAAATATTATTAATTTGAAACAATATTCCGTGCTTAACTCAATTTTGAATTTTTTGGTCTTTGACACACATTTGCATAACAAGGTCCATATATACATATATAGGTAAGAGAAAGTAAAAATTAAATCGCGATAATTTAATTTGTAAGAATTAAGAGAGATTTTTAATTAAATTAAAAGAATATTTAAATCTCGCATTCAATATTAAATTAAAATTAAATTTTGTTTGCCATATAAGGCAATTAGTGCTGCTCCAAGTGCAACTTGGAATATTTAGATACAAGTGTTACATATCATTTAACGTCTAGTTTCAGAATATTTAAAAATAACATTATCTTATGCAAGGCAAAAGAAAAAAAAAACTTAGCATTTCCGCCAGCCTTTCGTAATGATCACCAAAAGAGTAAATTCATTTCTTTGGCCTTTAGGCTTTTATGCAAAAATTTTTTTGTTCAATTACGATGAGCGAAAAAATGACAATTTCGAGTCTCGTAATGAGACGTTTTGGTCTTATATATTTAAATCTACCTCGTATGTCAATGGACATAGTATACAGAGACAAGTAATCTCCTTCCAAATAATTATCACCTCCACTTTTTAATTGTCATTGTTGAGACAACAAAAAATTATTCGATTGTAGTGAAACCTCAAAACTGATTGATATCGGACAATCAAATTTAGAAAAATATAAATAGGCCTATTATAAAAATCTGGTGTGACTGTCGCACGGTAATCGAAAGTTGTGTTCTGTGCTTGTCACATAGGCGTAGCCAGAAATTTTTAATGGGGGGGGTTTAGGATTATTTCTCCGCCCCCCTCCCCCGCCCCGACTAATAGGGCAGTATAAGGCGTCTAATGAAATATATGACTAGCCACTTACCCCACCTTCGCTTCGCCCCCCCTGGACCCCCCCTCGAGGTGGCTCGGGCCCGCCCTTTCTTAATTAAGTGCCGCAATTTTTCAATCAACTCTTAATTTTATGTATATGGGCCTAAAATACGAGGGTGTTCATCCATCTGTTTCTCTTGACCACAGTCCCATCTCAGAACTCTTTAAGAAAATAAGATTAAGATTTAAGATTTAAAATATTTTATTGACCATTTTAGTTTACAGTTTTAATTTATGCATTATTGATTTTTCATCGACCTCGAGGTCCTCTGGCCCCTCCATCGAATGCCGCCTTTTTCTGATCTTTTCCGTCCTAGATTTTACTGGCGCTCATTAACAGTCAGCTGTGGATAGGCTTTAAGAAAATAAATTAAATTAAATAAACGCCCCGGGTTTGGCGTAGTAAGTAGCGTGCCTACCTCCTATACCAAACGTCGCGGGTTCGGACCCAGGCAGTCCGATGATTTTATTTAAGCCATTTGGATACCAGATGGCTTAAATAGAAATGCCTCACCCCACAATTGATATATTCTCTACAACGGTTATCGTCAAAGTCTTATATGGCCTAAGTTGCCGAAAAGACTGTATGAATGTGTGTGTGAATGTGAGTGTGAATGAGAAAAAGCAGAATGTTTTTAAAAAAAAAAAAAAAAATTAAATAAACTTTTATTTCAGATTTAAAGTATTACATATGTTATACAGGTGTATGTTATGTAATGCTGATGTATTTTTGCTTCGACTTCATGAAAGTCATCATTTTATCGACTCTCCATTTTTATTTTTGATTATCCGGGTTTAGCAACAGGCACGATTTCAGCCTTCTTCCATGCACTTGGGAAATATCTCAGTCTTGTCATTCATGTAAATAATTTACTTTAAGAAAATAAATAAAACATTTATTTATATAATAAGTTTCATTATTTTTCATTTGTGAGATTTAATCAATTTTAAACGGCTTTAATTTTTCATAAAGCATAACAAAAATCAATTCTTTTCAATTGAAAAATTCTGAATTTTCTCGAATTTTTTGCGTTTTATTTAATTTTTTTTTTTTTTTTTTAAACTAGAGAAAATTATTATATTTTTTTACTTTCTCTTAAGGCCCCCATACACGTGCAGGCCGTCCTCAAGGAAAATAGTCTCAAGGATTTCCTCGAGGATTTCCCCCAAAAAATTCGGACATACACGGTAGGGTTTTCCTCGAGGAAACGGACTTGAGGATTATCTCAAGACCAACACACTAGTTCTCTTTTGACGGTTGTTGTAATCATTGTAGAATTTTTTTTAATGTTTTCATATTCAGATAAAATTATAATAAATAATTATTATTATAATAATAAAAATTATTATATTTTAAATTAAAATGTAATAATAGAAACAAATTCTAATTTAATTAATGTAATTAATATAGATACCTTTTAAGCCAAAAAAAAAATATATTTTATAATTTTAATTATTTATAATAATTTTATTTATTTTATTATTTATATTTATTTTAAAGTCTTTTTCGGCATTTAATTCCTATTTATTATTTCAAATGATTTGTAGTCAATTCAAATGAAATAAATATTTCTCGCTTTTGGATGGGAATAATCTCTTTTCTTTGACTCACGGATCACGGGCTATTTGAAATATTCCAAATAACCTACATAATTCAAAATTCCCGCCTGAGGCCGCCTGAAGTGGCCATACACGCATTGATAAACTGACAGAATTCCGGCCTCGAGGAAAATATTATTGAATTTCAATCCAGGGTTTTTTGGCCTCGAGGCCGCCCTTTGGCCTCGAGGCCGCTACCTACACGTTGAGGTGAGCCCTATTCCGGCCGGGCCTTGAGGAAAACCGGATGGTGTATGGGGGCCTTTACCCTTTACATGAAATATATAGAGAGAGAAAAAGTATTTTGTATTATAGAGCTTAAATATCTAGTCATGGCTTAGGGTCCAATGGGGGGGGTTTGAACCCCAAATCCCCCCCCCGTGGCTACGCCTATGGCTTGTCACATCAGATTTTTTGTGTCGATATACTGTATATTATATAAGTTGCACTCACCCAGGACCATAGGCGCCGGAACCGGGGGGGCACGGGTACATTGCCCCCCCCTGGCATCCTACAGGGGGGCAGGGGGGGCAAAATTTCTTCTTTTTATTTCATTTAGTTTTAAAAATGATATATTTTAAAATTTTTTTTATTTAAATTTAAAAAAAATTAAAAAAGTAAGAAATTTTTTTTATTTTATATAGACCTATTGTATTTCTAAATTCTAAATACATTTTATATGGAATTAAAATAATAAAATTTAGATAACATGAAAACTTGAGACTTTATGCCTTGGAAAAAAAAAAATTAAAATAAAGAAAATTAAAAATATTTATTTCCTTCAAATAGTAAATAACAAATCTACTATATAGCCTAAAAAAATTTTGATTAAATAATTTGCATATTGTTAAACTATATATTTGTAAAAGTTAAATATAAAGGACTACAGACTATTTAGTGTAGTTGATTAACAGTTATAAGAAGAAAAAAATGAAACGTCGATTTATTGATGATTATTTTAAAAAAGAAACAGGTAAGAATGGCCGTAGGCCTACTCTTAAAAACTTATTTTTCTTCGCCAAAAATATACGTACGCTAAAAATTTAATAAAAAAATGAAAATTTCTTATTATATCTGGTTCTTTCGTAGGCTCTTTAGAAAAAGGAAGCATTAGCACGGGTAGTCCTTTGCACCATGAGCATCGCCCTAGTACCAGCAGTAACATTTCTTCCACAAACACCATAGGTATTAATATAATAATTTCAAAAAATGAGTCATTATGCTTGTTTATTGTTTTGTTGCCTTGCTCAGAGATCGGAAATTCAATTAAATAATTTATTCATTTATTTAACAGAAAACATCGCCGATGATCCATCTGCTCCTGTAAAGAGTGTTTCTTTTGCTTTTACTAAAAACACACACGAAAAGATATGCTCTTTAAACGAACCGTATCAACCTTTGGATATTCCTCCATGGACCCAATCTGGACGTAATCATAATTTTCAGAATGAGTGGTTCACAACATACCCTTGGCTTCATTTTGACTCAATGACTAAAAGTATTTTTTGTTTCATATGTGTCCAAGCGCTAGGAAAAAAATTAGTAAAATGTGAAAAAAATCATGAAACAAACTTAGTGATTGATGGGTATAAAAACTGGAAAAAATTATCATAAAATTAAAAAGTCACGAAAAATCTGCTTTTCACAAAGAATCATTTATAAAATTAGAAGCACTGAAGAAAAATACTCCAATTATTTCCTTATTATCTGAACAAACATTATCTGTTCAAATACAAAATCAAATCGCTCTAAAAACAATAATAACCTCAGCATTATATTTAGCTCGTCAGGGAATTGCATTTAGAGCACATGATATTAATGAAGGAAATTTCATTCAATTATTACGTCTCAGGGAAAATGACATTCCAGAATTAAAATTATTTTTAAAACACAAAAAATCATATAATTCTTCAGATATTCAGAATGAAATATTGAGAATTATTTCCCATGATATTTTGCGTAAAATTATTAAAATAATAAAAAAAGAGGAGAATATTCTCTCATTGTTGATGAAACCAATGATGTACAGGAAAAGAACAAGTTTCTATATCGATCAGATCTGTAGATGAAGATACTCTTGAAATTGATGAGTTTTTTCTTGGTCTCTATGACACTCACTCTATGACTGGGGAATCATTGTATAATATTATAAAAGACATGCTTATTCGTTTTGATTTAAGTATGGATCTCTTGCGAGGACAATGCTATGACGGAGGATCAAATATGACCGGAATAAAAACGGTGTCAAATCAAGAGTGTTGGCAGATCAACCAATGGCTTTATTTATTCATTGTTCAGCTCATTCTCTAAATTTGGCTGTGCAGGATTCTTCAAAAAGAATTCCTTTTAATACGTGATTGCCTTCAATGGGTAAACGACATAGGAGTTATTGTCAAAGAATCACCAAAACGATCACATAATTTTCATGAGATTGCTAAGGCTCATGGAATAGAAAAACTGGCCCTCGGCCATTATGCCCAACCCGTTGGACCATCAGACATACTTCATTGTCAGGGGTTATCAATACTTACCCTGCTGTTTTGGACTTTCTATTTTCATTAGCATCTTGTAATGATGATATAGGGTCCAAAGCCAGGGGACTTTATGATCAATTATCAAAGGGTTCTATATACTTTGGAATTAGACTTAGTTATCTAATGTTTTCTTTAACTGATCAATTGAGCAATGTTCTTCAAAGTGAAACGCAAACTGTAGCTGGGGCAAAGGAAGCTGTTGAGTTAGTTTTAGAATCTTTAAAAAAAAAACGCTCAGAACAATTTTTTAATGAAATGTGGAAGGATGTAAAGAAAAAAATAAAAGAAATGAATCTTGAGGAGCCCTCGTTACCGAGAAAGCGAGAGATTCCTAAAAATTTCTATATAAACCTAACGAGTCTGAACACAAGTTCACGTCAATAGAAGAATATTTTAGAAAAACTTTCTATGAAGTTATTGATGGGATAATCAACGAGATTGAATTAAGATTCTCCCAACCGGGGTTTTTAAAATATCTACAAATCGAAAAAATTGTTATTTTAGAAACCCGTTTTTGGGACCAATCTGTTATAGATATTTTAAAAGAATATGAGTTTGTAGAAGAAAAGGTCAAAAGAGAATTTGATTTCTTTAGGGAATTAATTCCTCAAGCTAAATGCTTGAATGATTTTGTAATAAAATACAAAAATCTTAATCAAGAATCAAAAAAATTATTTCCTAACCTGAGAAATATTCTAAAACTACTTTTAGTGATCCCGGCCACATCAGCAACCGCTGAGCGCTCATTTTCTATGTTAAGAAGAATAAAAACATATCTTCGCTCAACAATGACGCAAGAACGATTAAATCATGTATGCATAATAAATACATATCCAGAAATCGTAGATGAAATAGATATCCAAAATATCATGGCTACATTTATAAATAGTAATGACTTTAGAATTCAACATTTTGGCAAAATTAAAAAATAATTTCCATGATTTATAAATAATATTATTATTGATATATATATATATTTATATAAATAAAAATTGTATTCAAGCAAATGTTTCTTTTTAATTATTATTACTCTTATTAAACCTTTTTTTATATTCTTTCCCTTTCAATCACATCACTTTTTTTTTTTTTTTTAACATTCACACTTTTTTCTCATTCACACTCACATGCACCCACACATTCATACAGTCTTTTCGGCTTAGGCCATTTAAGACTTTGACGATAACAGTTATGAATATATATTATTTGGGGTCCAGGCATTCTTATTTAAGCCATTTGGTATCCAAATGCCTTAAATAAAATCATCGGACTGCCTGGGGTCCGAACCCGCGACTTTTGGTATACGAGGTTAGCACTCTAACCCCTACACCAAGCCCCGAGGGCAATCATATCATCTCCATATAGGAAGAGGTTGCCCCCCCCTGATTCAAATTCGTTCCGGCGCCCCTGCCCAGGACTGTAGATTTACCAATAGATAGGATTAGAAGGCCTTGTTCAGTCCGTTGAATAAGACAAAATATATTTTAAAAAAATATATCTTATTTATTTATTAATTTAATTTCCTCATACCACAGGTTTCGACCTCTGTGCCGCAGATTATAATCAACAAATGTGCAAGAAATTATAATCATGCAACAAATGTAACAAATTATAATCATAAAACTAAACCTAATTTGCGATATTTATACTCATTATATGTGTGTGATTTTTTAATGGGTCAAAATTTTTTTTAAATATTTCTTTAAATACTAACCGCGTCGCCCGCCTTCGGCGGGCTTCGCGTTAGCCGAGGGCTTCGCCCCCCTGGACCCCCTCCAGCTGGCTCGAGCGCGGACCCTTGCCTTTTCTTCTTAATTATGCAAAGAAAATTTTTTTTTTTTTTTTTTTTTTTTAAAACATTCACACTTTTTCTCATTCACACTCACACTCACACACACATTCACACAGTCTTTTCGGCAACTCAGGCCATTTAAGACTTTAGACGATAAGCGTTGTAAGTAATATATATATTGTGGGTTGAGGCATTTCTATTTAAGCCATCTGGTATCCAAATGGCTTAAATAAAATCATCGGACTGCCTGGGTCCGAACCCGCGACGTTTGGTATAGGAGGTAAAGAAAATTATTAATACTACTATTCCAAACCAGTGCCTGCTTGAGGATTTGTTTACATTCATGGAATACACAAATGAAAAGAATACTTAAAATATTTCTCTATACATTTCCTATGGGAGAAATCGTAACTTTAAAAATTAATAACTCAAAAAGTTTTGGGAATTTCGGGATGAAAATAATTTTTCTGTAATCCTGAGAAGGTCCTCTTTATGCATATAAAATTTCATTTCAAAATTCCAACGGGAAGTTGCCTAAATTTAGCGTGACGACAGACGGACAGACAGACAGACGGACATTAGTGAATTATATATATAGATTGTATAAACTTACAAAACTTGTAAAAATAAAAATAAAAACGTGTTAAATTTGTAAATTAGATTGGAAATAGTTTGAAAAATGTAAGACAGATGCCGCAGGTTTAGAATCCACCTATTTTAAAATAATCTCTTTAAAAGTAATCGTTTCATAAACAAATCGACTGCCCGATAGATTCGATGCATTGCTGGCACACAAATAGAGGGAGATCTGGACCTTTGTTGATGCACACGCTATTATAGGTATGTCATTTGACAATTATGTACTGTATTTTAATAACTTGTTTTGTAATGCATCCACAAATTTGACTCTCTTCTCACTGAGGAAGACCTGCGGCACAGCGGTCGAAACCTGTGGTATGAGGAAATTAAATTAATAAATAAATAAGATATATTTTGTTTTTATTCAACGGACTGAACAAGGCCTTCTAATCCTAACTATATATTATATAGTTTCCGCCTATATATTAGAATTCAAGATGTACAATTTATAAGTGTGGTATCTTTTCTATGGAGTATAAGAGTAAAGTGGTCTTCAGAAGATTTCAATGGCGAAATGAGAATATACATTTCAAAGAGAATCTAAAAAAATAATTGATTTTTTAATTTTAATCAAAATCATTGGAGTAAATTTTGAGAAAATCGAAAAAAAACTGAAAATCATTTTTTTGGATTCAGGGGACCTCAAAACGTGAAGATCCATCAAAATCTCGACATCACTTGACATGAAACCAACTTTCTCTCTATATATATATTACATATATACATAGGTAAGAGAAAGTAAAAAAAAAAAAACAGACTTTTCCCATTCACGCTTACATACACAGAGTGTTTTCGCCAACTTCGGCCATTTAAGACTTTATACAATAAACGTTATTTGTATAATATATAGGTGTATATTGGGATCCATTCATTCCAATTTAAGGCATTTGGTATGACAAGGAGGTAATGAATACTCATCAATAGAGACCGGATTTTAAGCAAAATGCTTATTGCTGAATTTTATAAGCAAGCATTAGATATTAAATATCTACACGAATTACGAAAAACTAAGTGCATTGAGACTGCATTTTTTTGAGTTTTCATGCTTATTTTCCCCTTTATGCTTATTTAAACTTATTTTACGAATATTTATAATTTTTTTATTAAAAATCTGGTGTGACTGGCGCACAGCACACAACTTTCTCTTACCCTTCGGTAAGAGAAAGTTGGGCACTGTGCTGGTCACACCAGATTTTTTGTGTCGAGATATATTTAGTTTCCGATAGCACCTTAGTTTCAAACTTGCATTTTAAATGTTGACTGCTTCAAATAAACTATGGTTATTTTTCAAAATTTTATTCTCATATTTGGGCATTTTATACACAATATAGAATCGTAAATAAATACAAAATTTCATAAGAATTGGAAAAAAAAATTTTAAATGCCTAAAAAGTTCTAAAGGGGACCCCCTTTTGAATCGAAATTAACATACAAATCCCTATAGGAAATTAACATTGTTCCTATGCGAAGATAAGGTGGAAAGGGAATTTAAAAAGAGTAGAGAGAGACGATAATGTTTGCAAGTGAGAGAGAGAGAGAGAGTGATATATGTTTTCTTTGAAACAATTAAAGAGAGAAATAAAAATAAAAAAAAAAATGGGAATTTAAATAATAATTGATTTTTAATCTAATAAAAAGAAAAAGATTTAAATTCCGTTACCATGGCAACCATTTCTATATTTCCTATGAAGAACAAGAGTAAAGTGGTCTTCAGAAGATTTCAACGGCAAAATGAGAATATACATTTTAAAGAGCATCTAAAAAATAGTTCATTTATGAATTTAAAAAAAAATCCTTGGAGGGAATTTTGAGAAAATCGAAAAAAACTGAAAAAGTACATCAGTAAAGTACTAGTACTTTTTGGCCGATTTTGTTCAAAAGCTTATTTTGAGCGTATGGGAAGGTACCTAAGTTAAATATAAAATTTCAATCCGTTAGCTCAACTCCTTCATGCTAAAAATCTGTCCACACACACACACACACACACAGACCAATTTGCGGGACCCACTTTTTTGGACTCAGGGGACCTCAAAACATGTATATCCATCAAAATCTCGACATCGAATTTTTGACATGATCGCAATACTTTCTCTCTCTATATATTTCATATATGGACCCTGTTATGCAATGGTGTGTCAAAGGCCAAATATCGAGTTTTGAGAAAATCAACAATAAAGTTTTTTGTTTACATTGGATTCTATATAATTTTTCTTGTCAATTGTGCAAGTAACATTAAATATAAATTTTTTTAGGGCATATTTCATAAAAAATACTATTAATTAAAGCATTTGAAACAATATTCCGTGCTTAACTCAATTTTGAATTTTTTGGTCTTTGACACACCATTGCATAACAGGGTCCATATAGGGTATGAGAAAGTAAAAAACACTTTTTTCCCATTCACACACACATACGGGGGCCGAGGGGGCCCCCTCCCGAAATTTTACAAATATTAGGGGATCTCGCTCTCCCCCCGAAATGTTTGATCGGCGCCGCATGGCAAAAAATATAGCCCTGTAAAAAATTTTTTTCCTCAGATTTAAAAAAGACAAAAAAATTTTTCCGCGGGGCGGAAAACTTTGGTCCGCAAAAACAAATGTGGCGGAAAAAATTTAGTTTCGTTACAAAAAATTTTCCGCAGAAAAAAATTTTTGAGTTCAGCCCCCCCCCCCCCCAAAAAAAAATTTCTATATACGCCCCTGGCATACACACAGTCTTTTCGGCTTAGGCTGTTTAAGACTATGGTCCAGGCATTCTTATTCAAACCGTTTGTTATCCAAATGGCTTAAATAAAATCATCGGACTGCCTGGGATACGAACCCTCGACCATTGGTATACAAGGCAGGAGCGCTACCAACTACGCCAAGTCCGAGGGCTATAAAATTTTTAAAAATCATTCAGCAAAAACGTTCATGTAAAGCGAATCCTTCGGCAACTGCGCAAATCGCCCCTCCCCTACTCTGGCTCGGGCCCCCTGGACCCAGGGGCGGATTAAAGGGGGGAGGGCGATCGCCCCCCTCCCCCGAGAAGAAATTCAACAAGTTATAAAAACTAGTAATCTAAAGAAATTATGATTTCCGCTTTTAATTTCAATTGAATTTGTTACCAATCAATTTCAATAAATAGGAAAGGGGTCTAAATGGGCATAGATGTCGACTAAATAGAGTAGAATAGTCCTTAAATAAAAAAAATAAAAAAACCGACCGTCCCCCGACAAAATTGCATTAATCCGCCACCGCCTGGACCCCCTACTTGGGGCGGACCCTCGCAGGGGGCTAATCTGGTGCGACTGGCCGCACACTTAGGGACACGAAAAAAGTATCGATACTTACTGGTATCGATACTTTTGTTTCGATACTAATACTTTTTTTACTCGATACTTTTCTTTCGATACTTTACTCTACTTTATGAGTACTTGATTGCCGGTATCGAATGAGTATTACTCATTCAAAAACAATTTTTTTTTAAAGTTTTTTCGGCATCTTAGGCCATATAGACAGACTTTAAACGTTATATAAATATTTTAATTGCGATTCTGCCAAAGAATATCGCATTTTCTTTTTTCTCTTGATATAAATAGTAAGTTGATATACATGTATAACAGATGATCAATATTTGTGGGATAGACATTATTTCATCATATTCCTAATAATTATTTATTAATAATGGAAAATTTGATACTTTTTAATAAAAACACTTTCATTTAATAACATTAAATTTCTAATTTGCCCAAGGGGCTTGGAGTAGTTGGTAGCGTGCCTACCTTCTATACCGAACGTCTCGGGTTCGGATCCCAGGCAGTCCGATAATTTTATTTAAGGCATTTGGATACCAAATGACTTAAATAAAAATGCCTGGACCCCCCAATTGATATATTAAACATACTGATTATCGTAAAAAGTCTTAAATGGCCTCAGTTGCCGAAAAGACGGTGTGAATGTGAGTGTGAATGTTTAAAAAAAAAAAAAAAAAAAAATTTCTAATTTAATTTTTTTTGTATTATTGCAAACTGTATTTACTAAATTTAAAAGTGCGCAAATATTACATAGAAAGGCCAATATATAAACTAATAAAAATACTGGTCGACAAGGATTACATTTTTACTTTCTCTTAGCCTATATATGAAATATATAGGAGAGAAAGTATTGCGATCATGTCAAAAATTCGATGTCGAGATTATGATGGATATACATGTTTTGAGGTCCCCTGAGTCCAAAAAAAGTGGGTCCCGCAAATTGGTCTGTGTGTGTGTATGTATGTGTGTGCGTGTGTCTGTATGTGTGGACAGATTTTTAGCATGAAGGAATTGAGCTACCGGATTGAAATTTTATATTTAACTTAGGTACCTTCCCATACGCTCAAAATAAGCTTTTGAACAAAATCGGCCAAAAAGTACTAGTACTTTACTGATGTACTTTTTCAGTTTTTTTCGATTTTCTCAAAATTCCCTCCAAGGATTTTTTTTAAAATTCATAAATCAACTATTTTTTAGATGCTCTTTAAAATGTATATTCTCATTTTTCCGTTGAAATCTTCTGAAGACCACTTTACTCTTGTTCTTCATAGGGAAAGATAGAAATGGTTGCCATGGTAACGGAATTTAAATCTTTTTCTTTTTATTAGATTAAAAATCAATTATTATTTAAATTCCCATTTTTTTTAAATTTATTTGTGTCTTTAATTGTTTCAAAGAAAACATATATATATATCTCTCCCACTTGCAAACATTATCGTCTCTCTCTACTCTTTTTAAATTCCCTTTCCACCTTATCTTCGCATAGGAACAATGTTAATTTCCTATAGGGATTTGTATGTTAATTTCGATTCAAAAGGGGGTCCCCTTTAGAACTTTTTACGCATTTAAAATTTTTTTTCCAATTCTTATGAAATTTTGTATTTATTTACGATTCTATATTGTGTATAAAATGTCCAAATATGAGATTAAAATTTTGAAAAATAACCATAGTTTATTTCAAGCAGTCAACATTTAAAATGCAAGTTTGAAACTAAGGTGCTATCGGAAACTAAATATATCTCGACACAAAAAATCTGGTGTGACCAGCACGGTGCACAACTTTCTCTTACCGAAGGGCAAGAGAAAGTTGTGTGCTGTGCGCCAGTCACACCAGATTTTTTTATAGTGAATTCAGATATGTAGTTAGAATTTTTCCATCAGGCACAGTTTTAGATATATTGAGGAAAAAAAAATTTTTAATAGAAAATGTGCTCTAAAACGGTTCTTATTTTGAATTTTCAAGATTTTTTTAAACACCAGTATACCCCATTGATCTTTCGTTGGGCCCTTTGAACGACGTTAGGTCCCTAAGATGCCGAAAAAAATTTAAAAAAGAGGAAAAATACTCATACTTTAAAAAATACTCGATACCTACTGGTATCGATACTTTTCATCCGATACTTTCTGGTATCGATACTTTTTTTCGATACCGTATCCCTACGCACACTTTCGTTAATTTAAAGTTGCATTCTGTACTTGTTTACCAGAATACAGCCTTGGCCATAAGTATGAGGCACCCCTAAAAAGTTTGCATATCATATTTATTTTTTAAAATAAACTAAAATTTATTTTATAAATGTTAAATTAATTTAATAAAATGTTTATTAAACGCGTGATTATCTTATTTTAAAAGACGAAATACAATAGGTGTGTAAAATATAAAATTAACGTTATTTTGTCAATTTCTTTAAATAGCGTAAACGTCTTGATACATAGGTAAAAGTTTAAAAAAGGTGTGGGATTGACTTATTTATTTAAAAAAATATCCTTTTGCTTGAAAATGCCAAAAAATTTCCAAAAAATGTGTAAAAATACAAGTGATTCACGAACAAGGCAAGTCCCAAGTAGAAATTGTCAAAATAGTGGGATATTCACAAAATAAAGTACAATCTGCACTTAAACGATTTTCAGAGACTTGTTTTCATAAAAATAAATTAAGATTGGGGTCGAAAGCGTGTCATCACCAAGCTCCAAGATAGAATACTTTGTGAGAGACTCGCTAAAAAATCGGAAAAAACGTCTTCTGACCTCGCTGCAGCCTTTTTGGAGTAAAATGAAATTTCAATTAGTGCTTGAACAGTAAGAAGACGACTAGGGGAAGCAGGCATGAAAGGGTAGAAGGCCAGAAAGAAGCCCTGGTTCACGGTAGCCAACAAGAAAAAATAGGGGAAAAAAGATAAATTAATATAAAGTGTTTTTTTTATAGACATTACATAGATATGAAAAGTAACCATTATTTTTGTTTAAATGAATGTAATATCTTACTTCAAAGTTGGATTCATTGGATTAGACAACACTGGGACCAGTTTTCTTCCGTCAAATGTTTATTATGTTTCATAGCCCATTCTAGACCCTTTTTTTGTCTTTTTCTTGGCTTTTCCTGGCCTTCTACCCTTTCATGCCTGCTTCCCCTAGTCGTCTTCTTACTGTTCAAGCACTAATTGAAATTTCATTTTACTCCAAAAAGGCTGCAGCGAGGTCAGAAGACGTTTTTTCCGATTTTTTAGCGAGTCTCTCACAAAGTATTCTATCTTGGAGCTTGGTGATGACACGCTTTCGACCCCAATCTTAATTTATTTTTATGAAAACAAGTCTCTGAAAATCGTTTAAGTGCAGATTGTACTTTATTTTGTGAATATCCCACTATTTTGACAATTTCTACTTGGGACTTGCCTTGTTCGTGAATCACTTGTATTTTTACACATTTTTTGGAAATTTTTTGGCATTTTCAAGCAAAAGGATATTTTTTTAAATAAATAAGTCAATCCCACACCTTTTTTTAAACTTTTACCTATGTATCAAGACGTTTACGCTATTTAAAGAAATTGACAAAATAACGTTAATTTTATATTTTACACACCTATTGTATTTCGTCTTTTAAAATAAGATAATCACGCGTTTAATAAACATTTTATTAAATTAATTTAACATTTATAAAATAAATTTTAGTTTATTTTAAAAAATAAATATGATATGCAAACTTTTTAGGGGTGCCTCATACTTATGGCCAAGGCTGTATATATAAAAATAAAATTTTTAAGTATAATTTTTAAAATTTTATATTAAAATTATTTACATACTTACCCCCTCCCCCCTTTGTATCTGCGATTGGTATGAGTAGAAGGTGGTTATGAGATGCTTTTTTTCAACTTTTATGCTTATTTAACAACTTTTTTTTTAAAGATTTTTATGCTTTTTTAAGCAATTTTTTTCCATTTTTTTATGGTTTTATGACCGATCTTCAAATAAAATTGATTAAATTCAAATATATTAAATAATAATTTTGAAATATTAATATTCTCTAATACTACGTATTTTATAAGCAGGATTTAGAAGAGATCTTTAATTAAGTCAAAAAATATTTTTAATTTTATTTTATTTATTTATTTATTTTTTTTTATTTTTTAAATAAATCTCGCATTCATTATTTGATTAAAATTAAATTTTAATTGCCTTCCATTGTTGTGATCTTTTTTTTTACTTTCTCTTACCTATATATATATGTTAATATATATATATATATAGAGAGAAAGTATTGGATTCATGTCAAAAATTCGATATCGAGATTTTGATGGATATACACGTTTTAAGGTCCCCTGAATCCAAAAAAATGGTTTTCGCGACATGGCACAGTGGTCTAGATTGAAAAAAAAGTTGGCCAAAAATAGAAAACAAGTTTTAGATTTGAATGAAAATTGGTATATAAACGTTTTCGATGTCGCTGATTATAAATTTTATAATATTTATATAATTTAATAAATTGCAGTGGCGGATCATATATGGCGGATCACTCGTCAAAAATTGTTAGGTATATAAAATTATGCAAAATGTTAGTCCAAACATTTAAGAAACGTGTTCAAGACCTAGTTCACATCGTTTAGTATAATCTCAAACAGTTCTCGACCAGTTAGATTATTTTATTAATCCATTTTTGCGTCATGATGATATTTATTTTTAAAAATATATATTATAACTTTTATTTAATTGAAATAAGAAAAATTATATTTATTCACAATAATATTTCAAAAATATAATAATACTTTGCAATAAGACACCCTATATAAAAATATTCAAAAAAAATCTCGTAGACTGACCAAGAGTCTGCCTGCCGGCGCTCAAAAATAGACATAATGCTATCTAAATTTAAAATAAAAATATTTTTCTCATATAATAAGCTCTTATTTAACTAAAAAATAATAAAAATTATATTTATACACAATAATATTTCAAAAATTTGAAATAAGATACGGCATATAGGGTAAATATGAAAAAAGCTCTCTCGCCGCTTATTTTTAACCTCAAAATTCGGGGGCAAGTTGGGGCAGGATTTTTTTGCAGATTCTATTACAAAACATCTTAAACTATATATTCCATATCTCAGTTTCGTGGGCCCCGCTGGGTTCATAACTTTTTTGCTATTTGAAGGAAAAAGTTTTTACAAAAAAATCCATTATGAAAACGCAACTTTGACATGATTTCTAAAAAAGACGAGTATAAATTAATGAAAACGGTTTATCAGTAAATATTCTACATACTTTCCTTAACACCCTCCTTCAAACAGAATTGAAAAAGGACACTCGAGTAAAGAGTTATATGCATTTAAACAAACATTGATGCCTCTACGCGTCGCTCGCGCGCTAACTTTGAACTCATGTAGCGCCTGAACTATAAAAGTTATCTCAGTTTCCTTTTGGAATTACATGCACCAACTCTCCCTCTACAAGATTATATGGACTGTGACTATCATTTTTTCGATTTTTGGCCAACTTTTTTCAAATCTAGACCACTGTGCATCGGTGTAGATGAAGTAATTCTATTTATTTTATTTATTTTTTTTAAGAAGGAGAGAAGAGGGGGCGAAATAAGGCTGTGCAATTGATTGTAGGCCTATATACGCGTATTTCGTTTCATTTACGTAAAAGGAAGGCTCGTTACTGGAATTTACCTATAAAAACAAGATTGATTTGTCGAGTCGGCAACGTTGTATTATTAATTAAACAAATTAGTGATACGTTGTAATGACTTCTCGATTAAATAAAACACTAATAAATTATTCATAAATTTGTTTAAATAAAAAGCTTATTCATCGGACAGAGGGCATGAGAGACGAGAACAATCGCGCGGGCAAGAAATTTAATTTCTTTTTTTTTTTATCGTCTCTGAATTAAATAAAAAAATCAAAGTGCCCTAAATAGGCAAATCGGTTACAAATTTACAGTCCTAGCAGGTCTATTCTCTAAAAACAGACGTTAAAATTTTAAATAAAAAATCTGGTGTGACTGGCGCACAGCACACAACTTTCTCTTACCTTCGGTAATCGAAAGTTGTGTACTGTGCTTGTCACACCAGATTTTTTGTGTCGACATGTATTTAGTTTCCGACAGTACGGTACATTCGATTTTCAAGATGTAAAATTTATAAGTATGGCAAAATATTTATATTTTGTTACCATGGCAACCATTTCTCCTATCTTCCCTATGAAATACAAGAGTAAAGTGGTCTTCAGAAGATTTCAATCACAAAATGAGAATATACATTTTATAGCGAATCTAAAAAATAATTGATTTTTGAATTTAAAAAAAAATCGTTGGAGCAAATTTTGAGAAAATCGAAAAAAACTGAAAAAGTACTAGTACTCTTTGGCCGATTTTGATTAAAAGCTTATTTTTCCGGTCCCGGGGGTGTTTAACTTAAATATAAAATTTCAACCTCCTAGCACTTTTCGTTCTTGAGATATTTTGTTCACAGACACACAGACAGACAGACAGACCATGTTGCAAAAACCACTTTTTTAGATTCAGGGGACCTCAAAACGTGTATATCCATCAAAATCTCAACATCGAATTTTTGACATGAAACCAATACTTTCTCTCTCTATATATATTAACATATATATAGAGGTAAGAGAAAGTAAAAAATGGTTGTTAAGAAGTAATGTAGAAACAATCAAAAATGCTATTCAAAATCACTTCTTTGTCTCAAATAGCTATTCTGTAAACAAAAACTTCAAAGCCAAAGCGACTCGTATCGATAATTGAAATTCTCTTAATTATTTTCCTATTTGATAGGCTATTCGCGTTTAATATTTGATGTAAAATCGAAAAATACTATTTTTAATAACTCAAACAGACGATTTCTAACGATAACAAAGTCAGCTTTTTATGATTATTTTCTATAATTAAAAATTTTATGAAATGAAATTAAAATTTCGAAATTTGACTTTATGATTTTAAATTAGTATCTATTAAAATTCTGAACAAATCAATCGGATTAACCGATTCAGCGAAATTTAGGAGAGAAGTTTTTATTTAATTCAGGAAAGGGCATGAGTTCGCCGATAGCGGGCGACGTGACTAGTTGAATTCTAATAACAACGGCTCTAATAGAATTGGATTTAATAAAAATCTGGTGTGACTGGTCGCACAACACCTTGGGTAATCGAAAGTTGTGTTCTGTGCTCTTCACACCAGATTTTTTGTGTCGACATATATTTAGTTCCCGACAGTAGGGTACAATTGAATTCAAGATGTAAAATTTATAAGTATGGGAAAATATTTATATTTTGTTACCATGGCAACCATTTCTCCTATCCTTCCCTATGAAATACAAGAGTAAAGTGGTCTTCAGAAGATTTCAATGGCAAAATGAGAATATACATTTTAAAGAGCATCTAAAAAATAATTGATTTTTGAATTTTAAACAAAATCGTTGGAGCGAATTTAGAGAAAATCGAAAAAAAACTAAAAAAGTGCATCAGTAAAGTATTAGTACTCTTTGGCCAATTTTGTTCAAAAGCTTCGTGTCACGTCCCATTGGGGTGACTAACTTAAATATAAAATTTCAACCTCGTAGCTCAATTCCTTCATGCTTAAAATTGAACACAAACAGACAGACAGACCATGTTGCGAAAAACCACTTTTTTGGATTCAGGGGACCTCAAAACGTGAAGAACCATCAAAATCTCGACATCAAATTTTTGACATGAATTAAATACTTTATCTCTCTATATATTAACATATACATATAGGTAAGAGAAAGTAAAAATTTGAATTGTAATTTCCAAAAAGAGAGTGTTAAAACAATAGATGCTTTTTATTAAAGGTTGCAACCTCTTCTTATTAATCCAATTCCGATGACGTCACACACGTCTTTATTTAAAACTCTTAGGCGAGTAATTGTATTAGATCGGATAATTGAGAGATATAGTGCATGTGCAGATGAATGGAGCGAAGCGAGTAACCAACCAGCCATGCATTGCTCTCGCTATCAATGGCCTCACGAACTCACGTCCAACCAGCCAGAGAGCAAACGTGATCTCTGATGGGATCCCTCCCTCCCTCTCTATACAGGAAGATTCTATCGTCCTATCAAATATTCATAGGATCAATAAATAACATTGAAAATAAGCGAGATATATTTTCTAAAAAATATTATTTGCATAAATAGCAGAGAAGAGGACAAAAATTCCTAAACAAAAAAAATCTGGTGTGCGCTGGCGCACAGCACACAACTTTCTCTTACCTTCGGTAACGAAAGTTGTGTACTGTGCTTGTCACGTCATATTTTTTTGTGTCAACATGTATTTAGTTTTCGGATAGTACGTTAGTTTATTGGATGTTTGGGAGGTAAAATCGGAGACCCAAAATCGTGAGCACTAAAATTTCGAATGAATTGACGTGAATCCAATTACG
This sequence comes from Euborellia annulipes, assembly GCA_023213315.1. Classification (NCBI taxonomy): domain Eukaryota; kingdom Metazoa; phylum Arthropoda; class Insecta; order Dermaptera; family Anisolabididae; genus Euborellia; species Euborellia annulipes. Next base: position 60,395 of record JAKCPI010003055.1, read on the forward strand.
TTTTCTCTCATATATTAGCATATATATAGAGTTTAAAATAAAAATAGTAACAGAATAAATGAAATGGATATAACGCTTATTAGGAAATCGAAAAATTTCATTAAAATAAGAAAATGAAAAAAATTTTAACTAACTTTTGGCAGTGATTGTACCACAATTTAAACTTCTGAACACAAAAATATTTAATTTTAATCTTTATAAAATTATGATTATAAAAAATTTTTTAATTCACTCAAATAAAAATTAAAACTATGGAAAAGCATTTATTTAAGAAAATTATGGGTAAAAAAAATTTAAACAAGTAAGTATAGAATGCGCCTTTAAATTACCGAAATTAAAAAAAAAGATGTGCTGTGCGACCAGTCACACCAGATTACCCCCCCCCCCACTCCGGATCCGCTCTTGCACACACAAAAATTTTTTTTAAATGTGTAAAAAGTTAACAGGTCCCCCTTTTGAATCGAAATTAATATCCAAATCCCCATATGGGGATTTAATATTGGCTCTATGGAAGAAAGAGCCGGAAAGTGAATTTGAAAAATCTGAAATACTACATTAATAAAGCGTACTTCAAACAATTTTCAGGGGGGGGGGGCCCCCGGCTTTTGGGCCCTCTTGTGGCTCAGTTTTGCCTCTTATTGGTGGGTGGTTGGGGCGTTTGTTTTGGTCGGTCCCTTTTTCACAAAAATTTTTACTAATATACTATAATATTTAAAGAGCATCTAAAAATAGTTGATTTATGAATTTTAATCAAAATCGTTAGAGGCAATTTTGATAAAAATATTTAAATAAGGCTCTAAGTAGCTTCAGATGCCGCAAAAGATCTATTTAAAGATGTTTGGTCTTAAAAATGAATTTCCAAAGAGTATAAAAAAAAATTTCGTTCTTTCTTTGTATCTCTAGAGAGATCTAAGATAAATAGGAAGCTTTTCATTATTTTAAGGAATTATGATTAAAAAAAAAAAAATTTGTTTGATTAAGAGACTGCTTGAGAGTAATTACGAAAAAGCGAAATGAATTTATTTTTTAATTTTTTTTTTTAAATCATATAATTATCTTAATCTGTCTCAGAAACAGTGAGCAAATGAAAATTGTTGCATAAACAATTATAGCTGAGATGTTATATTAATAAGATTGTAAAAATTAAGTTATTTCTTTATTTAGTTAATTCACACAGCTGACGTTTCGGTTTCGTGTTTGAACCATCTTCAGAGCTATAATCATACATATACAAGCGATATCAGAAATTATTCCAATTAAATGAATCAAAATTCGTATAAATAATAGTTATATTTATTATATAATAATTTTTCAACAATGAATAAAATCCACTATGACACTTTCATAATGACTTTTCGCCAGGTAAAATATAATTTGAATTTCTATTGATTGTAATAATTGGAATAATTTTTGATATCGCTTGTATATGTATGATTATAGCTCTGAAGATGATTCAAATACGGAACCGAAACGTCAGCTGTGTGAGTCAACCAAATAAAGAAATAAATACCTTAGCTGCATTTCTCATTTTTACTCTTTTATTAACAAATGAAAAGAATGACTTCACAATCGGAGTATTTAAATGTCTGGTGTAACTAAGCACATCTCAAATCTCTCTTTTGGGTTTCTTATCTTTAGTTAGATTCATGTCCTAAAAAATTGTATTTTTTAGTTTTTTTGAGTTATTTACCTTTTATTTCGAAAAAAAAATCTCTTCGCTGAATTTTTAAAGCTTACACAAACACTCACACTAAAACACACTAAAAAAAAAGTTATTTTCATTTACAAAAAAAAGTAAAGTAAAGGAAAATAATAAAACAAAAAAACAGCAAAGAGATTTTAAAATTTTTTATATCTTAATTTTACTTTGTTTGCTTAATAATAAGTTCCTGGATGACCGAGCTGGAGCTCGGTGTTATCTTTTATATAAAGATTGGGGAAAAATTAAAAAAAATATTGACATTTTTAATTCCTACGCCCAATGCATCAGTAAAGTACCAGTAACCAAGGTTTCCCAAAAACGAGTTCAAACGAAATTTGTTTTGGATACCGTGATATCGTAAATATTTAAAATTTCAAAGAAATCTTTAAAGAGAATTTTGAGAAAATTGGAAAAATCTAAAAAAGTACATCAGTAAAGTACTAGTATCCGAGATTTCCCAAAAACTAGATTGATCGAAATTTGTTTTGTATACCGCGATTAGTAAATATTTAAAATTTCAAAGAAATCTTTAAAGAGAATTTTGAGAAAATTGGAAAAATCTAAAAAAGTACATCAGTAAAGTACTAGTATCCGACGATTTTCCAAAAACTAGATTGATCGAAATTTGTTTTGTATACCGCAGATTAGTAAATATTTAAAATTTCAAAGAAATCTTTGAATAGAATTTCGAGAAAATTGGAAAAATCTAAAAAAGTACATCAGTAAAGTACTAGTATCTGACGTTTCCCATAAACTAGATTAAACGAAATTTGTTTTGTATACCGCAGTT
>JAKCPI010003056.1:0-117941 GCA_023213315.1 Euborellia annulipes
TTCTTCTTTTAAAATATAAATACATTTTTTTAAAAGCTTGTCTTGCTTGCTTCATAACATCTGACGGTTTTTAAAATAACATTTCAAAGAAAAGAGTAAATAAATATTTATTCATACAAATGTATATAGGCCTATATTCTATTTAAGGAAAATAAATGCAAAAATATTTTACTAATATAAACTTAAAGGAACACGGAATTGGTAATTGGAAATTAAATTACAAAACGTGAGGGCTATTCCCTTGGTATAATAAATAACACAAAAGAAGAAATTTATTTTTATGCTAACTTTTTGATGAATAAAAAAAAATTAATTAATGTAAAATACAATCCACTGATAACGGAGAGTTTTTTATTTAATATTTATCAACTTAGAAAGGCGAAAAGGGTAGATACCCCCGGAATCGAACCAACGATCTGCCAATTTATATTCAGCATGCACTACCACTAGAGCATAAAACCGCACTGGACTATTTGATTTTAATTCGGTGTAATTATCAATCATAACGGTCTGACGGAATTTCCCTGTTGATTAGAAGCATTCTAGATAAATAAATCTTACTTTTTCACAATTATTAAATAATAAATTATATCTAAAATACAGATGGTCGTTAAGATGCGCGTCTCGGGGTGCTAATTTTTGGGAAATTCCAGCGGCCACAATTTTGAAGCTATCGACCTCAAATTTTTCTTAAAATTAAAGCTATTTAAAATATCTACAACTTATAGAAGCTCTTTTGATTTTCGAAAAATAAATTTTTTTTAGATTAATCGCATTAAATAAAAGATATTTTTTTTTTAAAATTTCGCTCTACATCTTATAGATAATTAAATTAGTAATCATTGTGTAAAAAAATAATTAATTTTTTACCCTCAATTAATTAGCTGGAATCTTTAAAAGGAAATGGAATAAATCCTTGTATTCCTATGGGAAAAACTAACGCCATTTCTTGGCGCCTCAAGTAACTCAGTTGTCAATCGTCTTCTAACGGCTTTCGAGACGCGCACCTTAAGACTTTTTTTTAACACTCAGCAAGACAATACATATAATTAATACTTATCAAATCAGAGAGCCGAAAACAGTAGGTTCCGCAGGGAGTTGATATTTTTTTATTTCTTATAAATAATGTTCATATAGGCTACACACCCTGGGATATAAAACTTCCAATAGTGTATCGAATTACTGTCTGAAGTCATCGTTATATTTTTTTGTTTTTTTTTTAAGTCTTTTCGGCATTTGTAGCTATATAGAGTTTAAACAATATACAAATATTCCAATATATACAGTATATTAAATATGCAGGCACATATATTAACATTTTTAATTAAGACCATTTGGCATCAAAAAGATTTAAATAAAATCAATATTGACATTTGTTAATATCTCTAGTCTCTTGGCCACCAGGTGAATCTTTATATTCTTAAATTTATTACAATTATAATAAAAAAATTTTATTAATATTATAATTAAAAAATAAATTTTTTTCTAACAGATAAACCATATTCGAAAATAAAATTTATATTCATTTAATAAAAAAAAAAAAAAAACAGTCGCCTATCTTATACTGACAACTATTCAAGATGCTTGCTTGTTGATCTGGTTGCCTATCATTGGGCGTAGGAAGGGATATCTAACTTGATGGGTTTCCCATTGTAATGGGCTTCATTATAACTTTATAAATTCTCTGTTCTGTAAATCATGAAACAAGACTCTCTCAGCTCACAATTCCCCAAGCGAGTTTCGAAATTATTCGAAAAACGCATAGTCTATATCTCTCTCATTTGTAAATGAAATTTCGCCTTTTTTATTATTTGTTTATAAAAATTTTACTTCGTAAAATAAAACTTTTAAAGTGCCTGAGTGGCAATTACCTTGATTGGGTGGGATCTCTCCCTCATTCCGCGAATCTGCTCATCAATATTTTAATAAAAATATAATATCGTCTTATTTTTAAAAAAAATTTATTTTATAAGGTGCATTTTAAGAATTTGAATTATAAATGAGTGATAATTATATTAAGGCCACTTTTCGAACTTGAATACATGTAAATTTATCTTACTTTATATTTTCTCTCAGGCATCGGAATTCTATAACTGTCTAAATTCCTTCCGCTTCTCTTTATATGATTAATTTATTTTAAAATGTAAATATCGTGGGTGTCTTTAACAATTAACCCTAATTAGAACAAGTGAAGTGTAAAACACTTGGCTGAAATAGAGGTGATATTTTGTCACAACTCTTGTGTGTGCCTGCCTCTAGGGACTCATCCTAATATGTGTTGACAAAATAAAACGGAAGCGGACAATTTATAGCCAAAGGGAATATAAATTTTTCATTAGATCTGACCATTGAAAATTGCATCTGAATTTATTTGATACTTTACTTGTCTTTATAAAAGGAATCTCTTTTTTAATTGAAATCGTAAGAATTTCATAATAAGCCAATATATTCATTTAATATTACCTAAAATTCTATTATTTAATTATAAATAAATCTTATTTGATATGTTTTAATCATGAAAATTCAAATATGGGATTTACTCAAACAAATGATTATCATCTCTATTATTATTTTGATATTCAATCTGAACACACAAATTCTCTTTTTTTGCGTAATTAAAAGCAAGATAAGGAATGCGATTGGTTCGTGGGTAAATTTAAGACTCAGAAATGGCAGGCAGCAGTATGATTCTGCTTGATAGTCATTTGATGAATAGCCATTGAGTATTCCATCTCTCCCTCTTTGCCTTTGGAAAATAGTCAAACTCTATTTTACCATTAAATACTGATAAAGCTATTTCAAATATTCCATAAGTTTATTTTTGTAGGTATTCTCTAATTAAATAAAATAAACATTATAAACCTAGTTAAAATAAATTAAACGAAAATATTATATATACTACGGTAAATAACTATGAAGGTAGAGGGAATTATTTTTAAATCCAAGATGGGTAGTTATTAAAATAAATAAATAAATATAGTATAAGAGTTGAGTTAACTCAAAAGATGAAGTGAAGTTTGATTATTGAAATAATGGTCAGTTTTTGAAAGTAGATATAAATTCTTCTACTAATTGCGAATTGAGTTTGGTTGCTATCTCACAAGTAAGATCAGTAAAGAATGAAGTTTAGATATTCCCTTTAAAATATTTCAATTGTACTTTGTTTTTAAATATTGAAATGTCCAATGAAGTCTCTCAGATTTTTTTTTATTTAATTTAAAGTTTTTTCTTTTTTTTTAAATTTATTTAAGGTCTTTTTCGGCAACGGCCATTCAGACCCCGTTTCTATTTATTTCTATTTATTTATTTATTGGTAGCAAATTAAAATATTTTTTTTTTTTAAACAATCACACTTTTTTCTCATTCACACTCACATGCACCTACACATTCACACAGTCTTTTCGGCAACTAAGGCCATTTAAGACTTTTACGATATCCGTTATAGAGATTAATATACATATATGGGGTCCAGACATTCTTATTTAAGCCATTGGTATCCAATTGGCTTAAAATAAAATCATCGGACTGCCTGGGGTCCGAACCCGACGTTTGAGTAGCACGCTAACCTCTACACCAAGCCCCGAGGGCAAATTAAAATATTACATAAACTTTACCTATCCACCTTAAGGTTGTTGGGCAAAGTTATGTTTTTTAACAATTAATATTTTTTTAATGGCCTTTTTTTTAGATATTAGGGTTAATCTTGTGTAGACTAATGTCAAATTAAATGCCTCTTTGCGTGTATAAAAAATAAAAAAAATAATAATAATAATTAATGGGGAAAATTGGTTAATTTTTTTTTTTATCTTTTCACTTTCCACAAATAATTAATAAAAAAAATGAATTTATAAAAAAATATTGATAAGTAAGCTTTTAATGAAAAAAAAAAAATATAAATAAATAAATATCCATTCAAATTAAATATGGTTGCAAAACTTTTTAAGTCTTTCAGGTAAAAAAAAAAAAAAATTCGAGCAAAGTAAAAAATATTTTTCTGAATGAGTGATTTAATTTTAAGTTATTTAAGATAAAAAAAAAACGTTTTTCAATGTCTATCTGTTTTTTTTTTTTTTTTTTTTTTTTTTTTTTGTTTAAACATTCACACTTTTTTCTCATTCACACTCACACTCACACACATATTCACACAATCTTTTGGGCAACTCAGGCCATTTAAGACTATACGATAACCGTTGTAATTAACATATATATATATTGGGGGTTGAGGCATTTCTATTTAAGCCATCTGGTGGCTTAAATAAAATCATCGGACTGCCTGGGTCCGAACCCGCGACGTTTGTTATAGGAGGTAGGCACGCTACCTACTACGCCAAAATCGGGGGCAATGTCTAAATATTGAATAAAGTGGAAATAAAAAAAATCAAATCAATAAAGAAACAAAAATGATGTTTTGTCCTTGTATGTGAAATAATAGCTCTATACAGACAATTAAATTTGATTAACATCTTCATAAAGAAATTCTTTGTTCTCCAATGTAAATACGTGCTTATTTGTTTATATAAATATCAAAAGCTACTTGAATAAATACAGGAAAAATAAATATATGCCAAATTCTTTTAAGTATTGTGATCAAATTGAATTTATGTACGTCTGCTTGCTACATTCTTCTCAGGGGCGTATATAAGGGGGGGGGCGAGGGCCCCCCCCGAAATTTCCCAAACACATATACATATATAGGGATATACAGACATCAGCTCAACAAATTTTTCCGCAGGATGGAAAACTTTGGTTCCGCAAAAGAAAAAAAAATGTTCCGCAAAAAATTTCGTGTGAAAAAAAATTTAGTTTCTTAAAAAAAAATTTTCCACAAAAAAATTTTCGAGTTCGGGCCCCCCGAAAAAAAATTTCTATATACGCCCCTGATTCTTCTCTTCGATTTTAATTTTAAGTTCTGTATTTTTATATACTGTACATTCATGATTTTGATAGAAAGTAATAAAATTATTGATAAACAACCATTAAAAAAATGAATAAAATTTTCTTGAAAGCTTTATAATTGTATACAAACTCAAACACTTTTGATAATTTAATTTTTGTAAGTAGGTGAGTTTTTTAATGAAATAGACGTTTTCAGACTGTCAATTCCTAAGTTCTTTTTAAATATTAAAATATTTAATCTTCTTCTTCTTCTTCTTAAAATATTTAATATACTCATCAAATACAAATTACTTTTACATTTATTTATTTGAATTCTGTATCACTCTAAATAAAAAAAAACTCGAGTGAATAATAAACACAATTCATAGAAAAATTGCGAAGATTATGCAACTCCACGGTTTGGTTTAGTTTCCGCTGGATTAGAAAAATATTTTTATCCACTTGTGAAAACAGAATTGATTCTTTTTCCTTCCGATATGAATTGAAATCAAGGCCGGCCGTTCGAAGAGAGGTTTAAGTGGGAGGAAGCCACAGATTCACAGACTTTTTTGAGATCATCAATATCATTCAAATTTTTCAATTTTTTAACCCCAAAACCCCTTAGAAATACACAAAGTTTTTGAAAATATAATAATATAACCCATTTACAAACAATTGTTAAATTACATACAAAAATTTGGTGTTGGCTGTGTCTTCTATACAGCCGGTGGTTTTTTAAAGTGACATCTTTTGCTTGATCAGACTATTTTTACTTTCTCTTACCTATATTGTAATATATAGAGAGAAACTAGTTTTTTTTTTACTCGTACTTTGTTCTCATTAACAAGCATGTCCATACATTTTCATAGTAACAATATATGACAGGTGTGGCCAAATCTTTATCCATTTAGGGCCGGTTGCTTCATCCTGGGTGAGCTTGTTAGCCCCGACTTTTTTTGTAGTGCAGAAACCCACTTCAGTTTTATTTTTATAGTAAAATATACGATATTTCATCATTTTATTGCTAAAAGAAGTATTCTAGAAGTACATATATTTGTTATTTTACCTTATATTCTACTTATTTTATCAATAAAATGATGAAATGTTGTATATTTTATAAAATATGTTATAGGCTAGGGCCCGCTTGCATTAGATCTCGTCGCCATATTTAGCCCTGAGTTAACCTCACTTTTGAGTAATTTCATATAGATATATGGGGAATTGGAGCCAAGGTCCGGGCTAAAGTTAGCCCAGGCCCAAAGGTGGGGCTAAGACTTAGCCCTGGGTTGACACGTACGAACATGTATTATGAACTCAAGCATCCTAACTTCACCAATATAAATGTAAAAAATAATATAAATGCAATATGGAATCTACCGTTTTTTTGTTATTCATTTTATGTCAATCAGGATTATACTCGTATATCCAGGATATATTGCAAGTTGTTGAGTATTCTCCTAACTTCATCTAAGGCATTGCACATGTCTTGTTAATAAAACTATTTGTTTTCAAATTGAATGCAAATTGATATTAAATATTTATATGAATATTTTCAGTTGATATTACTTCTTGTTAGGTGAAAATAAAAGGTATATTTCTTTTTGAAATTATCTTTATTTGAGCCACACAGCTGGCAATTTGTCAAAATAGTTGTGAAGATTGGAACAATTGACTAATTGTTATGTGAACACTAATAAATCTTGTTTATTTTTTTGAAAATTTTCAAATTTTAGCAAAAAAAAATATTAAATTCTTATATTTAAATGTATATTAATAATATTTATTTAAATTATTGGTGATAATATCAATTTTTATTTTAATTAATATTTATAAGATGCCTTAATGGAGTTGCAAACTTCACAAACAGAACATGATTTGTTCCCCCGGAAGAGGGTTTCTTCATTACAAAAAAAAGCCATTTAGCCCGGGGCTAACAAACTCACCCAGGATGAAGCAACCGGCCCTAAGAGCGACTTTTGCTTAAAAAATGAGGTTTTGTGAAAACAAACAATTGATTTTAGAATTTATTAATCGCAATTTTTTAAATTATTCTATTAGAGTTTTTCTTCGTGTACAAATTGACATCACATTTAGTCTGATCTAATTACCCGTTCGGAATCTACAGTGGTTTAAACTTTCAAATTAGAATTTACCGCAGCTCAGTAAAATGGAATGATAGGAAAAAAAATAAATGATGAAATCTTTAGCTGAAAAACCATTCTTTCTAACCGAATATTCAGCATATTTGTACCTCTTAAGACAGAGAAGTTATTCAAGCCGCTAACTTTTTCGTGCATGCTGTGTAGGCCACTATACAAACATATTATAAGACACAGTAAAATATGTAAGATGTCATGATGATAGAGCTATTTGTCAAAAAGGGATGGAAATTCTCGGAATTTTAAACTGATATATTATATAAAATTTTGTTTTGATTTAAAAAACATTTGGTGTGACTGGTCGCACAGCACACAACTTTCTTAATTGAGGTTGTGTTTATATGTGGGGTTTCACTGGGTTATGTGAGTAAAAACAAAAGTTTATATTATACTCGATATATTTCGGGATATTATCCCATCTTCAAGAGTTACAAACGACTGACTGTGGGAGTGAAAAATACAATATTTTATGGTAAGGAAAAGTGGAGGGGGGAGTAGGGTGGAGTCTGATGCCTTTTGTTTAATTGGCTTGTGAAGGGCTTAGTGTTTCTCGGAATGGATTTAATGAGTGACAGGTGGGGATTGTCTTTCATCATATTTTGTTTTTAAAACAAAATATGATGAAAGACAATCCCCACCTGTCACTCATTAAATCCATTCCGAGAAACACTAAGCCCTTCACAAGCCAATTAAACAAAAGGCATCAGACTCCACCCTACTCCCCTCCACTTTTCCTTACCATAAAATATTGTATTTTTCACTCCCACAGTCAGTCGTTTGTAACTCTTGAAGATGGGATAATATCCCGAAATATATCGAGTATAATATAAACTTTTGTTTTTACTCACATAACCCAGTGAAACCCCACATATAAACACAACCTCAGTTTAAAATGTTTCACCTAAAACCTACACCGCAATCTCTAAACTTAACTTTCTTAATTAGTAATGAGAGAAGAAATTTCAGTCTCCAGCTAACTCATGGTCGCCATTCATGTACTAGGCTATAAGTTTAAATAAATATAAATTGTAAAATATTTCACTACCAGTATATTTTTCTAAATCCATGATATTCATTTATTTTATTGAAAAAAAAAACATCCTCAAAATGAGGATAATATTTTTAAATAGAATTTCTGAATTAAATAATAGAGTCTGAAATAAAAAAAATATTAATAATTCATAGTAAAGAATGACCTAAGATGCTGAATCTTCGTAAAATATTAATGTATTGCTATAAATTCAACCTTCCTTGGCTCCAAGTTTGGATCTGTTTTTCATTTAGTTTTTTTCTATCTTATATACTTAAATTTATTTAAAATGGGAAATACTAAAAGCAAATATTTATAACTCAATTGTAAAAAAAAATTCGCTATCATTTGTTATAATAATCAAAACAACAAAATTGATAATTTGTTATCATCGGTACAGAATTATATATTTATTCCCTTTGTTTTCTTTTCCCTGCAACAACAAATTTGAGATTAACTTTAGGTTATTTTAAATAATTAAATATTAAAATAACATATGTGTTTAGGGGTGTTCTACCGCAAACTGTAAACATTTCTGCCATCAATTTACCCTCCGGAATTGTTTCTCATAATTCGCAATGGTTTACATTTGTTCTCATGACAATTTATGTATAATCATCTCGTGGGAAAATTCGCTATGCCAGTGAGTCATTTCTCGTTTAAAGTTAGGAATACTTTCATTGAAAATACACAAAAATTATAGATATCTATAAAATTGAGATTATACAACTTTGATTTGATCTTTTTTTTACTTTCTCTTACCTATATATATATTATAGATAATTTTCTAAAATATACGAAATAATTTGGCATCCCAAGTAGTATAAAATCTGGTGTGACTGGCGCACAGCACACAACTTTCTCTTACCTTCGGTAATCGAAAGTTGTGCACTGTGCTTGTCACACCAGATTTTTTGTGTCGACATGTATTTAGTTCCCGGCAGTAGGGAATATTTGAATTCAGATGTAAAATTTATAAGTATGGGAAAATATTTATATTTTGTTACCATGGCAACCATTTCTCCTATCTTTCCTATGAAGCACAAGAGTAAAGTGTGCTTCAAACAATTTTGTGGGCAAAACGAGAATATACATTTGAAAGAGCATCTAAAAAATAATTGATTTTTGAATTTTAATCAAAATCGTTAGAGCGAATTTTGAGAAAATCGAAAAAAACTGAAAAAGTACATCAGTAAAGTACTAGTACTCTTTGGCCGATTTTGATTAAAAGCTTATTTTTCCGGTCCCGGGGGGTGTTTAACTTAAATATAAAATTTCAGCCTCATAGCTCAATTCCTTCATGCTTAAAATTTGACACACCACCCACCCACCCACCCACCCACCCACCCACCCACCCACCCACCCACCCACCCACACACAGACAGACCATGTCGCGAAAACCACTTTTTTGGATTCAGGGGACCTCAAAACGTGAAGATCCATCAAAAATCTCGACATCGAATTTTTGACATGAATCCAATACTTTCTCTCTATATATATATTACATATATACATAGGTAAGAGAAAGTAATAAGAGAATAGATACAAGCTATTTTCTTGGCAATGAGAAATAGCTTTTTAGTGTTTTTCCCGAATATTTCGGAGGTATTTATTAGTACTTATTCATTGGCGTTTCACTCTAATGCCTCATACAAGTTAAAAATTTCGGAGCGAAACGTCAGATTAATGTGTCATTATTGCTTGAGAGAGCTGGTTGATATGTATAGACCTGCCAATCTGACGATTCGCTCAGAAATTTTGAACTTGTATGTGGCATTAGAGTAAGCCGCTGATGAAGAAGTTCTATTAAATATTTTTCTAAGATGCTAATTTTGACTTTCCGAGTTGACACTAGTTCATGAGGGACATACACCTAATTCTTCGGGCGACACCAGACAAAGAAAAAAGCTTGCCACACATTTTAACAAACTTAATGAATTCATTGTTTATAGATAGCCGTAAGGAAAATCAATTTTATTCTAAGGGCCGCAGGCCAAAAATGAATAATTTTGCGAATTATCCGTTTATTTGTAGATATTTCGAGTGAAATGGAATCATCCTCAATACAATCCAGAGATGTTTTGCAAATCGTTAATTTTACCCATATATGACATAATAGCTGAGCTATAAAACGATTTGCAAAACATCTGTTGATTGTATTGAGGATGATTCCATATCCCTGGGGTCGAAATATCTACAAATAATACGACAAATTATTTATTTTTGGCCGATGGTTCTTAGAATAAAATTAATGAATTCATGAATATAATCATATTAATGCTTATTAGCATTTGTTCGTTTTTAGACGCATGAATGGTCTGCTGGATGAAAACATAAATGAGCGCCATGTTAAATTAATTCTAAGTGCCAAGCAGAGATTAATTACACAAAGACATCGTGAAAAATATCGTCACCTCTTTTACTTCATCATTATTTACTTTTCTATCTTTAGCTTCTTGTTTAGACTGTTTTTTTTTTTTTTTGTTCTACAGAAAAAAATTTGAATAGGAAAACAACAAATATTAAAGATGCAAACGATGAATATTATTTTAATTTTTCAAGATGACATACTTTTATTTAATAGAAATGTCTGTTCATTTATCTGTTCATCCGTTACATGGACAAAAATAGGGAGAAACAGGAGAGAAAGAGAGGGGGGATGGAGCGTTAATCAATGTTTCTGAATTTATAGGGTGAACGAAGCAGACATCAATCACACATGTATCATATACGATCAAGCAGATTTTGAAATAGACACAACTATGACAAGGTCACTTCCTAGAGATAGTAACCAAAGCCATGCATTTGATTTATTTCTAATATATGCACATGCAAATACACTATGCTAGATATGATGATACTTTGTCTCCTCATATAGAAAGCCAGTCAATGAAACCATAATCAAGACAAAATTATTATTATTATTATTAGTATTTTTATTATCAAGTGATTAGAGTTAAGATTGACTAAAAATTTATAATATAGGCCAATTAAACTAGGTCTCTGCTTTTTGCTCAGGGACCCACATCTCGTGGGTACGTGGGTGGCGACCACGAGCTGCCCGAGCTGGGACAGGCAGTCCTTCAGTTTTTTAAATGCCTGTCTCTTCCTTCCTCTTTTAAACAGGTGTCAGACCGTCCGACGGGCCGGCCTGTCTTATTTCTTTCGATCGTAAAAACGTATGATAGGGTTGGAGGGAAAGAGTGTGGTCCGCCGACCCCGCATCGCGGGACAAGCCGAGGAGAGAAAAAGAAACCTCGTGTCTGCTTTTCTAAATTAATTGTTAGCCAATATAATTTAAATTTAATTTCAGCGTTCGGTTCGGGAAGTGAAACCTTAAACTGTTGATATCTACTTTCTCTTACATCTATATATGTTAATATATATAGAGAGAAAGTATAGGAGGATTCATCTCAAAAAATTCGATGTCGAGATTTTGATGATTATAGGCCTACACATTTTGATATCTCCTGAATCAAAAAAAGTGGTTTTCGCGACATGGTCTGTCTGTCTGTGTTCAATTTTAAGCCTGAAGGAATTGATTAATTTTTTTTATTATCTAAAAAAATGTTAGCAATTTATAATTGATCACTTTTATTTAAGTTTTTTTTTAACATTCATACGAATATATAGAAAAGAGTTTAAAATTAACTTTCAATCTTAATAAGTATGTACAGTATCACAAATATACATATACGTATTGATTTTTGTTTGTTGATAAAAATATTAATAACAAAGTTAATAATAACTCAGGAACATTATGGGAGCTGCTTTATATATTCTCAGTCATGCGGAGTTAATAGACTCCATTTTCTGCTTTTTTTTTTTTTTTTTAATATTCCGACGCATGTTAAATGGAACCTTTCTTCACAATAAATCGGATTTGTTACATCTGATCTCTCCTATTCACATTGAATTAAAAACAACGCCTACGTATTTAATTATTAAACTATGAATTTTAAAATTTAATCAAGAGAACCAAATTCATTCTATCCTCTTAATTATTATTACATAAAAGATAATATTTGTTTTAAAATAGAGTAGGCGGGCTAAAGTTTAACTTTACATATAGAAACTTGGGGTTTTGATCTCACAAATTGTTTATAGAGAAAAATATAAATTTCTATTTTCAGAAGATAAATAGATTCAGGTTGATCCAATTATCTTTATTTATTTATTTATTTAAATTATACTCTCTAAATAATTATTTCGGTTTTGGAGAAAGAGAAGTGGATAACAGACTGAGAGTCCGCCTACTACGGTGGTGGTCACCAATGTTGGGCAAATTAAGCATATTTTGATTTGTCTACTTCATGACGTAGACAAAGTAGACAAAGACGTAGACAATGTAGACAAATGGCTCAGCGCTTGTTTTCATTGCCTCTCATCTCAGATCAGTGATCTGTCATTTCTAGAAACAGCTTAGAAATTCATATACATAAAAATGTCTAAACGCGGAAGACCAATAAACAGACATTTTAATGAATTAAAATTTGAATTAGGGAAACAAAATGAAAAATATGTTGCAGTGTATCTTTTTCGCAAAAAAAACCTGCCTGCATAATACAGCTTCTAATATCTAATTCAAATAAAAGTCACTTAAAATTAAGAATACCACCATTATCAACTCTGGCAGATGTTTCTTTTTCACCCAATATCTCGCTATATTTGATATTCCACTTTAAGCGAGAATATAGGAGTAACAAACACTAAATATATATATATATATTATTTAGTGTTCGTTACTCCAATATTCTCGCTTAAAGTGGAATAAAAAAATTCACTCTTTACCTATTGATTTCGTGTATATTACCCTGGTATGTTACCCTGGGCCAAGCCTCGAGAGAAAAAAGTTGTTTCTCGAGAGATTTGAACTCGAGCTTTTTGGTTTTGTTCTTCATTTGTCAATGCCTTTACGCTCTCGTACACAGTTGTTATATTGATATGACTCTTTTTTTAAGCTATTTGATTTGCCTTTTATTTTAGCTAAATAAACTTTATCAAACAATCACCAGATTTAAAATATATATTACTGTTTTTTCAATTAATAGTAGGTCTACTTGATTTAATTTAATTTTTTTTTTTTTTAAATTATATGATGTGTCAATTAACCATTGGGCCAAGCCTCGCACCAGGCTTGGTCCATTGGTGACTTCCCAAGGCTCGGTTTAATAAAATAATACCATTGGGCCAAGCCTCGATCCAGGCTTGGTCCATTCGTCTTCCCAAGGCTCGGTTTAATAATGTAATACTATTGGACCAAGCCTGGTCCGAGGCTTGGTCCAATGGTATTATATTATTAAGCCAAGCCTTGGGTAGTGACCATTGGGCCAAGCCTCAGACCAGGCTTGGTCCATTGGTGACTTTCCAAGGCTCGGTTTAATTATATAATACCATTGGGCCAAACCTCGGACCAGGCTTGGTCTATTCGTCTTCCCAAGGATCGGTTTAATAATATAATACTATTGGGCCAAGCCTCGGACCAGGCTTGGCCCAATGGCCACTACTAGGCTTGGCAAATGACAACTGATGACAACTGGCCCAAGGTTCGGCCAATTGTCAGCATTGGCAATTCCTACCAGGGCACCGTACTCTCTGTCAGACGACTAACTGATCCAAGAGCCTTGTCACAACTCCAACAAGCACATTAAATAACATTTAATCCCCACGGATGCGGATACCTTTTTCGATTAAAATAATTTAAAAGAATTTTATATTTGATTAAAGAGAGAAGCTACAATATTATTTTTTTCATTCATATTACTTCTATAAAAAAGAGTATTAATTTTATTTAATTAATCTTTTTTACATTTAACGAGTTAGGAGCTCGTTTTTTTTTTTTTTAAGGTTAATGTTAATTTCGTTTGTAAAATTTTATAACGCGTTTTGTTTTTATTAGAATAACAGCGATTAAAATAAAAATCAAATTTGATTTATTTTTAAGTAATTTTAATTAAAAATCCTTTAAAAGTTTTTTTTTTTTATCTTCCAAATTAAGAGCCTCTTTTTCTTTATTATACATTTATGGCAATTATGAGGACGACTCAGTACATAGTCGAAAATGCACATGATAAAGCACTATGTAAATTTTTTTAGGAAATGACACTCATAAAATCCAGTTAATGTATTTTAAAAATAAAATTTATAAATGAATAAAAAAATATAAAAACGAGTTATACAACCGGTTTTCCCTGCACACTTGTTTTACATTGTTTATAAACAACAGGTTAGTAAGAGATTAGGTATTAGATTCATAAAGCAAAAGATTCATATAGCCAATATTAAACATTCCAAATTTGTAGATAATTTAACAGATTTCCTATATCAACTATGTTAGGAAATAGATTTTTAAACATGAAATAATAGCATGTACTAAATATTTTGACTTATTAGTTCATATAAAATTTTTTTCCATCCCATATTGAAAAATACAACGAGGCTCTTATTTCAGAGCTCCTCCTCAAAGTGCTCCGTTGTATTTTCCTATAATTTCCTATTTTGAATTGTGAGTGCGACTCAATCTCCATTGATTTTATTAATCATATTTAACTATTCTTTTAGAGACTCAAAATTAAAATAAGAAAATATCAATATTTTTATTCAGCTTCTTACCAAAATGTCTACTGAATTAAGAAAAATAACTGACAACCGAGATCTTTTTAAATTAACATTAAATGTATAATTTCCTTGGGGAAATTTACCCACTAGTTGTCTATTATTTGACTACTTTTATTAATAATTAATTGACTGCAATTTAATTTCATAGCTAATGGTCAAATGTCCAAAAAGTGAAGAGCAGGGAGTGGAAAAAAAAATACTTGTTTATCATGTATTATATTCAAGCCACATATTTTTTTTTTTTTTTTATAAAATAGAGTAATAACATTTTATACAAAAAACTGTCTACCTGACTAAATTTAACTCTGAAATAGGAAAAACATGGAAAGAGATAACCGTTAAAAACGAATCAGCAAATTTACAGTGGCCCAACCAGGGGATGGGAGTGGGGTTAAATCTCTCCCCCTCCCCCAAGAGCGGTAAGGTCCTGTTCAAGTTTTAGATTTTTTCCTTTTTAAAAAAAGAGTTGTATTTGTTTGCAATATTTTAACCATAAAGGATCCAATATAATTCCAGACAGAAGAATCTCAAAAAAAAAATATGATAACTCCCTCCTCCCTCTAAGGTAAGGGTGAATACAATTCGCGATTTTGGCGGGACAGATTGTCTCGCACCCCGCCTATTTTTAAAAATGTTCCGCTTTTTAGAAAATGTCTACATTTCTTATTTTAAATGTACTGCAAAAATATATTATCATATTACCTATTATTTATTAATTACAGTATTTTAGTTAAGAACCGACCGAAGTTTCGATTTCGGTCAAAAAGAGTCGGACGAGACTCGTAATACTAAAAAAAGACGTCGAATGAGATTTATATTCGCACCTAAAATAAGAGAAAGTAAAAAAAGATCGATCGAATTATTTTTCGGTTACTGTTTCGGCCAACTTTTATTCCATTTGTCCAACTGTGTCTCAATGAAAATGTGGTCACTTTACTCAAAGGAGCTATTCCTGGTTGAGCTACTAACAAATTTGAGAAAAAGAAAACTATATTTTTCCTTGTCATTTTAAAATTTTTTTTGTATTTATTCATTCTTGATAATTTTTTTTGTTATGTAAATAACACAGACACACATACCCCGACAGACAGACCATGTCTCGAAAACCACTTTTTTTGGATTCAGGGGACCTCAAACCTGTATATCCATCAAAATCTCGACATAGAATTTTTGACATGAATCCAATACTTTCTCTCTCTATATATTAACATATAGAGGTAAGAGAAAGTAAAAACTATTACTTTTGAAGGGGATTTAGAAATAAAAAAGAGTTTGCAAGAAAAATAATAGTCTAAAAAATCTATTTAATTGCTTCATACCTCAAGAGGTATGCAAGGTATCTTTATTTTTAGGAGTTTTAATTAAATTGAAAACAAATTAATATCATCTAAAATAATCATTTACTCTTTGATCTTACTATGAAAAATCCCTTTTTGTCGAATTGAAATATTCTTAGCTTTTTTTTTTCTAGACATATGCTGGAGAGAGAAGAGAAAAGGGATTCTTATGTGAAAAATTTGTCCATTGCTTTGACTAATGACTATAATCAGTTTAAGTGATCCTTCAAATTATATAATACTCATGGTCAAAGTTATTTCAAGTATTCGAATGTCATTCTAACCATATTGTTAGTGCTTAAATAAAATCGACTTTCAAGAGGACATTCCACTCTTAATTCCTCTCTCTTCTCTTTCCTTTTCTTTGACAACCCAATTTCACTTAATCAACCAATAGAAATGCATTTTGGATAATGGATATGACTTTAAAACAACAAAAAAAAAAAAAAAAAAAAAAAAAACTGATTTTAATATAGAAACAACAAAAGCTTTTTTTCTGTTAAATAATTAAAAAAAGATGCGGCTTTTTATCTAATAAAAGAAAATTTAAATAAAAGAAAATAGATAAGCAAATAAAACAATAAAAAATATTTTGGTTAACAAAATATGAAGACTTTTAGGTCAATTAAAAATTGAACATTGTTAGTTTTCTTACGAAATTTTACTTTGAAATTAATCGATGAAGGAGAAGTTTGTGAAGAAAATTGTATAATGTTTATACAAGGGAAAAGAAGAAAATTTAATTGAGAAATTTTTTTAAATTAACTTAATATAACTTATAATATCAGAGTTTGGTGTAAGCTCTTCTCTGTAGCTTAAAGTCATCTCATGTTCTGGGGCACTCAAAAAATAACACAGAGACACCTTTACTTTCTCTTACCCGATATATGAAAGATAAAATATTGCGATCATGTCAAAAATTCGACAATGAGATTTTGATGGATATACCTGTTTTGAAGACCCCTGAGTCCAAAAAAAGTGGGTCCTGCAAATATTGGTCTGTGTGTGTGTTCGTGGACATTTTTGACCATGAAGGAAATGAACTAGGAGGTTAAAATTTTATATTTAAGTTAGGCTCCTCCTGAACTCGTGTAAATAAGCTTTTAAACAAAATCGGTCGAAAAGTTCTAGGAATTTCTATCATCAACAGAAGTCTTTCGTTTTTTGATTTCTTTTTCAAACTCGTTCGTTAGATTTTTTTAATTCAAAAATCAAACTATTTTTTAGATGCTCTTTAAAAAGTATATCAGTGAAATTTTTCGTTGAAATCGTTTGAAGTACACTTTACTGATGTGGAAGCATTCGTAGCTCAGCGCCATCTATGAATCATCGCGTGGTCAAGTTTGGAACTAAAGTGCTAAGAGCAACCAGGACGATTAATAAATATTTCGTGGATTTCCTTGCAATTATTTGGACTGTGCAAATGCAAAATGTGGTCCAGTGGTAGGAACAAGCAGATTATAATTCGGCAGATCCCTGGTTCAACTCTCGGCGGCACCTACTGTTTATTAGGTAGTATTATTCCCATATTGAAAATTTTATTTATTATTAAAAACATTCGAATTTTCCAAAAAAGCCAAATTTCCTGCCATTGTACCACTGCTTAAGCTGCATTGACCCCGTTAGTGCAATGATGTGATTAGACCTTGAGATTAAAATAAAAATCTCGGTATATCCTTCTGCTCTGTCTGAGAAATTCATTTGCATTCTTTTTTGTTATTGCCAATCGGCTCTGAATCAGAGAGGCATTTATTTTTCTGACCACTTGGGTACTTGAGTAAGTAGCCAAATGTTAGCAATTGCAAAGTGGTTGGTTGCCTGCTGGCTGTGACTCAATTCGTTTGTTCATTTGTCGCCTTGTTGTTTGTTGTTTTATCTTTTCTTTCTTTCTTTCGTTTCCATTGGTGGGAATTGGGTCTTTGTATTTGTCTTCAGTCCATTCAACAGAAAACTAGAATAACACAATTCCCGTGAAAATTAACGTTTCAAATTCTCCTCCCCTTCCCCCTCCTTTGCAATTAGGCCTCTATTATCATCGTCAAGGTGGCCGGCGATCAATTCGGGGCCACATCTATTAGTTGCTCTAGCTTAACTTGTTGTTACGAATCATTTTCGTTTGTCCTGATCTTTAAGGACGATTACGGCAAATTTAACTCCAGGGACATTGAAATCACAATAGTTTCATAATCGTAAAAATTTATTTAAAATTTATAATTATGATATCAAAATATTACAAGTATTGAATGAAATTAAAAATTTTTAAGTAGAAGTTTTTTGATTCCACATTCCGGTTTTGGGATCCCAACTTTTGGTGTAGGTTATGATAATTATAAAAGAAAAGTCTTCATTGTGATTATTACAATCTGTATCATCCAATGGCTAGGGATCTGACTCAGCCATTTCTAGAAAGCTTAGAGACGTGATGATATTAATTAAGGTGCATGTCTCGGGGTGCTAATTTTGGGAGATTCCAGCGGCCACAATTTTAAAGCTATCGATCTCAAAATTTTTTTAAATTAAAGCTATTAGTTCTTGTAAGAAAAGAATAAAAACAAATTTACTCATCAAAAGAATTTATTTTTAACTAACAATTGTAAGTAGAGCCTTGTTTGGAAAGGATGGAATTTTCTCAACCAATGCTCATTAGCCATTCAATATATCGTTTAAAATAGCAAGTTTGCGAGATATGTTTGTTCTTAAGATTGGGCAAAATTGCACCCCCCTGGAGTCGAACCAGGACCTCCACGCTTTCGCAGCGGATGGACTACCCTTTTCCTAGGGCGCCGGCCCAATAAGCATAACATCTCTCATCTGCCTATTATACTAATGTAATTAAAATTTCATTGACCAGAGCAGTGGTTCCCAACCGGTGTGCCCCGGCACCCAAGGGTGCCGCGTGAATGCCTTAGGGGTGCCGCGAGATATTGGAATAAATAAAAAAAAAAATAAATTTACCAAACCGGTCACTGTGGAAAACTGTTTTTTTTTTTTTTTGCAAAAAAGGGATTTTAACCAGCTGTATAAAAGACTTGCATGTATAGTTTTTCCCTTAGTGGCTTGCACATGAAAAAATCCACCCTGATTGTTGAATGGCTTCTCATACAAAAAAACTTTATTAACACATGCTCCACATTTGTGTAATTTGATGCACTGAAGATGAATTGCGTAGGCATTCCGAAATATTTTCAAAATAAATTATTTTAATTATGGAAAGCAACCGCTGGTGTATATTTTTCCCATTTCCATAACCTCAAATAGTTTATAAATTTTTCAAATTCAAATGTACCGTAGTGTCGGAAACTTAATATATCTCGACACAAAAAATCTGGTGTGACAAGCACAGAACACAACTTTCGATTACCGAAGGTAAGAGAAAGTTGTGTGCTGTGCTACAAGTAGTCACACCAGATTTTTTTTATTCAAGTAAGGGTGCCGCTGTTGCTTAATAGTGCCTAATGCTAGTCCCAAGGGTGCCGTGGGCTTCAAAAGGTTGGGAACCACTGGACTAGAGAAATTCTAGAATTTATTTTTGCCTACGACTACATTGCAATTAAACAGTTTTAGTCATATGAAGACAATCATCAGGGCTAAAAGGTTAGAAATTTTTTGAGAGAACAAATCATTCTTTTATTTTTCCTTCTCATTTTTTCAGATAAACAACAAATATGATTTTGGTACATCTGACAAAATGCAAAAAAAAAAAAGAATGATTTGTTCCATCAAAAAATTCCTACTTTTTAGCCCTGATGATGACGGAAACTCAGTGGCGGCTCGTGAGTTTAATGCCCGGGGGGGCGCACCACCGGGGGGTCTGGGGGCCCCCAAGAGAACACTAAACCATACACACTAAATCACACTACATAACAATCACACATTCGTTAAACACTTAGAATGCGGTTAAAAAGTTAAGGAACGCCGGCGCGCTGTGCGGCGACTAGCTGATGCTTCGCTCTGCGCATGCTCGGACGGCGTCCCAAAGCTCCCATTCGGCTCAAGCTTACACGCGTCACTAGCACCAGCAGCCCCCACCACACCTCTCTCCGTATAACTGCATGTTGATGGATTGGGGCGTTCAGGACAGCGTCCAACGGCTATAAATACGCACTTTTCGCGCTATTTTTGCCTGTTTTTTCCCTATATTTTTGATGTACGCGACTGATAAAACACTTTGGTTAGTTAGATGTATAATTATAATCGAATGGGTGTTTAATTATTTTTTACTTTTTCAAATCTTTAGGAGGGGCGGCGTCCGAGAGTCCCTATGGGCGAGCCGCCACTGCGGAAACTGTTTAATTACTGTTGATAAATAAATCTGTTTTTAATCGTTTCTTTCAACAACAATCTCCAAGAACTTGACTAGTCCTTCCAAGATTTACAGGATTCTGATTCGGATTTTGTTTCAAACACTTCATGAATATTAAATATACAGTATAAATAAATTTCCCAAGACCTTATTTATTTAAATTCCATTTCACTTATATCAGATAAAAATTTATCGATTTGACCGGAAAATGTATCCCATGGATTATGAATCACTATTCTATAAGGCTGAGGAGAGACAAATAATAATTAAATGTTTTTATTTGACCTGATTCTAAAAATTTAATTGTTTTTTTTTTTAACAAAAAATTTTAATAAAAAATTAATTTTTCATTTTATAATTAAAAAATAATAAAATCATTCTGACGAGGAATTATTTGCAGTCAACCTTGGAGCCTTGAGGCGAATATAATTGCATTTATGTAACTGCACTCGATTTAATAAGAGAAGACAATATAAATTATTATTAAAGAAAATAAATCAGACAGCCAATTCGAAAGGGATTTCCTCAATTTAGAGCCCCCCCCACCACCTTCCTCCTCACCCACCCACCTAAATTGGAAATGGAGCTCCTCTCGGGTCAATGGCAAAAACTTGACTGGTCTTTATATAAATCTTCTTAACTGTTCTTGATTTTTAGGGGTGTTTTGTATTAATATTGTTTTATGAAAGCATAGAATAAAACAAGAATTTTGACCTCTTCAGAATTATAATAATCAAGTTCTGACATCTCTTAATAATCATTTGTCTATTTAATGTCAAAATTAAAAATTCCTCAATTTTCTTCTGCATGATAGAATCGCAAATATTTCGATTTCAATTGAAGAATTTCATAATTTCGAAATAGAGGACATTGCAATCAGCCAGGGGAAAATCCGCCATGGATTTTTTTTTTTCTTCATATGATTATCGTTATTTATATTTCTTTATTATCTAATATGACGAATTAATTAACTAAGCATTTTGATGAAGGAGAATAGTTTGCATTGAAATTAATGGAAAAATAATAAGCAAAGCTATTTAGTTACCTTCCTTATTCTATAAAATTGTTTACGCACAATAGTTTTGTTACAAATCGTTATGAAGAGAAATTTTTTTCAAAAAAGATTTATAGCTATAAAATTTTGTAATTTTAATTTTCGTAGGATTTGAACCAAAGTGTCGTTTGTGTTGGTTAGTTTGACTTAGTTTTTATTTTTCTCTCCATGATGTTTTACTCGCATGGATTTGTTTAATTGAGGAAGGATAGGAGAAATGGTTGCCATGGTAACAGAATATAAATATTTCACCATGTTTATAAATTTTACATCTTGAATTCAAATGTACCGTACTGTCGGAAACTAAATATATGTCGACACAAAAATTCTGGTGCGACCAGTCACACCAGATTTTTGTATGATATTGACCAGTGTTCTTCAACCCGTGGTCTTCGAGTCCGTGTCAGAAAGTTCCTGGAACAATTTTTATATCGCACGGTTTTTTTTTAGCCTCCAAGCCTCTCTGCGAAATATTTATTCTACTTTCCCTGGTCCGGAATATTGAAATATGTGCCCAATCAAACCAATTAATTGATAAAATGAGACGTTGTAGAATTGATTCATCGGCCGGCTCTAAGTTGAATCTTTTCTTTATTGAACCGTCCGAAAGAATGCAACTGAAAACTTACGACCAATGTTTTTTTATCTTTTTGAATACGCGACTCCTTTACAGGTCGAAAAATTCTGGCGACCCCCTTGGTCCATAGACAGAACAAAGTTAGTAAATTGTAATTTGTATATGATTTTCTCTATTTTGGTACCTATTTTCATTATTAAGACATAAAACTGCAATAAGCCGCGAGAGCTTTGAAAATAAGTACGAAATAGACTTCACTTGAAATTTCAAAAAAGCCCACGATTTGACAAAATAAACAAGCTCGTCCTTCACCCTGAAATTATGTTTTTATTATAGTGGAGAACTTTGTCTTTTTCCTTTTGCCGGTGACCTCCCGAGTAAGGTTTCACTAACCCCCCTTGGGCCATTAAAAAATTCTGTAAAGGGGTTGGAGAATAATAACCAGCAGATTTATCGCTCCACCTGACGTCCTTTTATTTGACAGATATTTCGATGCATAGGACACGCATCATCTTCAGTGCCGCGAGGATATAGTAGGTGGGCTTAGTCTATTTCTATCAAATACCCTAGGGGCGTTAAACATAATTAGTGAGCTGCCTTCTCTAAGCTGATGACCGCTCTGTGTCCAAAGCAGGATTCTGATTTGATAGAACTAGACTAAGCAGCACACCTACTATATATCTGCCGAATAAAAGGACGTCAGGTGGAGCGATATATCTGCTGGTTATTATTCTCCAGCCCCTTTACATTACTCATCCCAGCCTACTATTTAAAAAATTATGCTTTTCTTTTTGGCAGCATCCTCTCTTTTTGGTGTCGATTCATATTTTTCTCCTCCATCCGGCTCTAAGATTGCCTAGATTTAAAGCCGAAACGTTATTCTGAGATGAACCCTCAGCGGCTCTCAAATCCTCCATAGAAAATCATTGGAAAGCAGGTTTCAAACTCGCTTTACGAAAAATATATTAATTTAAAAATAACTTCAAATGGAAAATAAAAATTCTTTCTCCACTCAAAATTCCATTTTTCAGAAAGTTTTTTTCTACTCTTCAACCCCCCCCCCCCCTAAAATTTTTCGAGTAGCACCTGAGAGCTAATTATTTTCAATGAAAACTCGATTTAAACTTTTCGTTGATAGTACATTATTTCCAAGTGCACTTTATAGCTTTGACTTAAGATAAAACATTTTGTATCCATAATTTTTAAATTAATACCCATTTTCTCTCTTTTTTCGGCGACAGCTTTTCCAATATCGTCAACATTCTGCATTGAAAAATTGCAAAGATATAAATATCGATTAAAATTATTTTGAATTTT
Source organism: Euborellia annulipes (assembly GCA_023213315.1). NCBI lineage: Eukaryota > Metazoa > Arthropoda > Insecta > Dermaptera > Anisolabididae > Euborellia > Euborellia annulipes. Next base: position 23,271 of record JAKCPI010003056.1, read on the forward strand.
ATTTGTAAGTAGACATACCTTCACATTGATGAATAATCCTTCCCGGCTTTCGGAAACGGAAGGTTTCCAAAATTTCCTTTTCGTTTCGCTTTTACTTATGGATATTTTATTTGATTTCTGGGCTACAAGGGTGGGTAATAAATATAATTGTATGAAAGTACGATGGTCTGAAAGAACAATTATGATTTACTTATTACAATGGAATAATTTAAAAAAATACCTTTAACTGAATTTTTGTACTTTTTGTTTTTCCTTGTGTGAATATTGAATAATTAATGAAGAAAATATCTTTGTATAATTAAATCGCAGAAATGAAGAGGAAGGAATGCAGCCAGAAAGAAAAAGCTTTAATATCAAATCAAACTCCTTTATAAAAGATGCCCCAAAAATTGGCAGAAACCATTTGTTATAAAGGAGTTTGATTTGATATTAAAGCTTTTCTTTCTGGTTGCATTCCTTCCTCTTCATTTCTGCGATATTATTGTATAATTACTGGTATGTAATTAAAATTGTATTATATAATTTAATCCATAATAATTAAAAATTATAATAAATGTAAACTCATTGTTTTAAATTACTATATTTACTTCCCTCATATATTACGGGAGGTTTTAATTATAGACCACATTAGTATTAATTATTTATTAAAAATAAATATTGTAAAACGTCCCAACTGATTATTCTGCATTCATTTTCAAGTGCACAGGACTTGAAAACGACTGCAGAATAAGCAGTTGGGACGTTTTACAATATTTATTTTTAATAAATAATTAATACTAATGTGGTCTATAATTAAAACCTCCCGTAAAAATAATAATAACCACAAAAGTTCCTTCATATAGTTTAGTAATTCATTGAAATTTTTAATTTTTTAATATAACCTATTGAATATTTAACTTAACTACTCAAGTTTTTAATTTTAATATAGCTTCTGTTCGATATTAATATATATTTCTTCAATCTAAAAATATGTAGATTTTTCTTAAAATAAAAAAATTTTGACTAAAATAAATAAATATTTTATATAAGTACTGTATTATTAAATTTGAGGATTCGACCATTTAATTCAAATATCATTATCTTAATAATAAACTTTAGTGATGCTCGGTTTAAATATTGGCATCTTAACTATTAATATATCTAGGGTTGAGCCGCTTTTGCAAAAGGGATATGGGAATAAAATTATTGTAACTGATTCAAATAGAGGCATCTTAACTATTAATATATCTATATTTTAGCTAGTCATATATTATATTTAATAAAAAAATATCAAATATTAGTATTGAACCGACTTTTTATTTCGCCATTATTATGTCAAGGATTTCTTTGCATTAAATAGAATCTATTAACTATAAATATATTGCTTTTTCAGTGTACAATTTCCTCGTCGGAGGAAAGTACTGGAATTAAGCAGAACCTCTCGGGTATTTTTTAGATAAAACTATGTATTTAAAACAAATGCTAACTTTTTTTTTTAAACGAAAAGACAAAGTTTTAAAGGTAAAAAAATTACATCTCAGGCCGTCCTAGAGACTATATTTTCCCTCTCCTAGGGAGCGGGAGTGCTATAGTTCTTATAATACAAAAGTCTAAATTCAGGTATCTATTTATTGAAATAATTAATATCGTTGAGTGAAAACAAAATTTCATTTACATAGAATTAACGCCACCTTATCACATTTGTTTATTCACAACCTCTCCCTTACATATCCAGAAAAAACTCTTATCATATAATAAATGAGATCTAGCAGTCCGAAGCTTTAAACACCCCCTCAGCAACTCTAGAGGAAACTATATTCATGTGAATGCAATATATGCAGAGAGTGGGGGAGGTAATTCAATTTGCCAACTGATGGTGGCAAGGAAGGGGTCAGGCTGCTGGAGTGTCCAGGAGCCCTCACTCTCTTCTGCTCATGTCCTAAACACACATGCTCTAGCAAGAGCAGAATGCCACTTAAATACAAGCTGTGTCAAGTGAGAGCAAGAGCTAGAGTGAGACAGATAAGATGAAATTGTAGATAAATGGCGAGTGAACAACGAGAATTGCCATTCTGTTGCAAGGGTTCCACTTTCAAACTAGAGGGAGAGAAATTCGATAAAGTTTCGACTTTATTCAAGATAATTTAATAATAAAAAAAATTATTTAGGGACTTTCTTTCATAAAAAAAATTATCAATACTTCGAATAATCCGGTAAATCATTTTTACAGGTTTAGTGATATGAAATAACTGAGGTACGAAGATCGAATTCCAAACAAAATTTTTCCTTTTTTTTTTTTAAATTTTTTCAGGTTGAATTTTTAAGTGAAATCTTAGTTTTTACTTTCTCGTATCTCTATATTGTTACTATTCAGTTTTCGAAAAAATGTCAAAGAATAAAAACTTTTTAAAATAGAGTAATTTATCACATTATAACAAAAAAATTGAAAATTTCAAAATTTATGAAAAAACTTTTTAAGTAAAGTACTACTTCCAAGTGACGTATTTACTCCAAAAGTTGATAGGAATCTACAATTTTAGTGTAAGGAGCATATATCAAATTTCATCGATCTAGCTGCTTTGGTTTTTAAGCAATCGTGTTCCACACACACACACACACACACCGAAACGTAATTCCAAAAGAATATACGAGAAAGTCTCGGGAAAGTCATTCCCCATATTTTATATTTTTTTTTTAAGAAAAAAAATAATTTATTGTAAAATTTTGAAGCGATCTATAGGGAAAAGATAAATTGAAGTCGTATTAAGCGAGGTAGTGCTATAGAATTTAATATTTTACATGCATATTAGATTACCAGTGGCGTCATTTCAACTTTTTCTTTGGGGGGTTTTTACAAATAGGTACTTAAATTTGGCCAAAAGATATTTAATTTAATTAATTGTTTAATTTTGTACATTTATATACTAGTAGATATATTTTATTTAAAATAATATAAAATTTTATAAAAATCAAATTCCTTGGGGGGGGGGGGGGCAAATATTATTTTTATAAAGAGGGAGTAACTAACATTAGAAAAGCCAATGAATATTATTAATCTGAAATAAGGGTGGATACAACGGGGGAGGGGGGGGGGGTAAAGGGGGTAATTACCCTCCGCCCACCCCCGAGATTTGAAAAATCTTTTTTTCGAAAAAAAATTTATTTTTAATGTAAAATTTTAAAATTAATACTTAAAAATTTGATTTGTATTTATATTCTGGATAACAAGTACAGAACGCGCCTTTTAATTACCGAAATTAAGAAAAAATAGTGTGCTGTGCGACGAATCACACCAGATTACCCCCCCCCCCCCCGAGAAACACCTCTGGATCCGCCCTTGATCTAAAATTAAATTAGCTACCTCTGCGTTTCTATTTTTTTATTATTAATAAAAATACTAGGATAGATTAAATTTCAATTTTGCTAAATAAATCCTCTGTGGTATTATTCAAATAATTTTTGATAATATTGTTTAATTTAAAAACAAATTTTTATTATCGTTTCCATCAAATGCCGTTCTTAATGGTTGGTTGGTTAGATGTAGATAAAGAGCGAAAGAGAGAGTGAGAGAGAGGGAGGGGGGAGGAGGGGGGAAGGAGAGACACAATGCGATAATTAATTCGACGGCCTGCTAATTGACTTATCAATAGATCTGGTTTCTAAACATAGCGAAGCCATTATCATGCAATGCTCTTGCATCCTCATATTCGAGATGCTTCCACTCCCCTGGGTCTCCTGTTCTCCGGTTCAGAGTTTCCCTGTTCCCGGGGGTTGCATTTGCCTTGCACTCTTGTGCATGCACCGCATATTCGATGCACCAAGCCCTCCCTTTCTAGATTCAGCTCCGGTTCACTGATTTCTATTAATTTAATAAACCTTATCAGGGAAGTTTTGTTCCATCTGCTCCAGAGACTTCACAGATGATGATGCATCGCAATTCTCTTATCAAGTTCAAACATATCGAAATTGGAAATCAGATTCAAATTTAATTTAGATCTAAGACTAATTTTATTTAAAAAATAGCAATTATTAATACATTGATAAATTTTTTTTTTTTTTATTTTAGTCTTTTCGGCATCTTAGGCCATATAGACTTTTTTACGATACTCAAAAATTAATATAATTCCGATATATTGGCGTCCAGGCACATTTATTTAAGCCAATTTGTATCCAAATGATTTGAATATATTTATCGGACTGCCTGGGATCCGGACTCAGGACTCTTGGTACCACCCGACCCGAAAGCGTGGAAGTCCTGGTTCGAGTCCAGGGGACACAATTTTGCTCAATCATAAACGCAAACTCATCTCGCATTTTAAACGATACATTGATCGGATCAATGAGTCTATTTGTACGATTCCCAAAAACAATATCAACATATTACACAACTTTGAATATTGAAGAAAGGCAAGTGATTCTATGTTTGGCTAGTCACACCATAGTTTTTTTAAGTTTGTATAAATATTTTAAATATATGTACCGAAGGCTACCGGGGGATGTTGAATACGCTGTTTTTTCAGGGTCACTCTCCAGAATTTTGGACGTACTTAGCATAGCTTCACTTGGTGCCTATTGTTCTTCCTTGTTGCCAGGCTCCTCCGGCTTTGTTTAAATTTTGAATGCTGCTCAATTCACTTGCAGGGAATTTTATTTGGTCCAGTCAAGATTTTCGGTTAGACAAAGCTGACATAAAACCATTTTTTTATTTCTTAAAACGCCAATTAATATATTTTTTGGCCCTAGGGTTTAGTGTAGTTGGGGGCGCGCCTGCTTTCTATACTAAAGGTCGCGGGTTCGGGCCCCAGGCAGTCCGATAATTTTATTTAAGCCATTTGGATACCAAATGGCCTAAGTTGTCGAAAAAGACTGCATGTGTATGTGAGTGTGAATGGGAAAAAAGTGTGAGTGTTTAAAAAAAAAAGAAATATTTTTTTTTCATTATGTGAAAAATAAACTTGTTGACTTTTTTTGGCTCAAAGTACTTTAAATTTTTTTTTCCCTCAAATCTATAAAAACATTTACTGACCCTCCATCCTTGGCGAGGATCATACATTTTTCACGAATATTTTTTTTTAATTCCTGGTCCGTTCTTCTATAGGAAGGGGCATGTTAATAGGAGCAGCCCCTGGGTTTGCTAAGTGGAATGACGCGATAAGACGCGAAATGTCGGCCTGTGTGGGGGTGGTGTACATCCCTGGAGCTAGAGGCTGGGGCTTCTATTGTGCAACCGCAGACAGGCTTAAAGCGATCCAGAGAGATATTTTGATATGAATATCAACGCAAACTCTCTCTCTCTCTCTCTTTCTCTCCTCTCCCTCTAGATTTTAAAAAAGAATTGAATGAATGCCCTTCCTCTTCTGGTGAGCATGAAAGAAATAACCGAGTCGAGAAGAAGTTGTTGGGAGATAGATGTATGAGGAGAAGAAGAAAAAGATGAAGAAGAAAGAACACGAAAATAAGACGATAGAAAGGGAACAATTTCGAATGAAAATAATAGAAATGGCGGAGGGTTGTGTTAGCAAGATTACCAGCGCGCCAGTCAAATGACTAGGCGCATTTACTTGCTCTGATTTAACAAGCAGCCCAAGTTTCGCCTGGAATTAACCGACGAGGGGCCCTAAGCCCGCCTTTGTGTCTTACAGCCATGTTAATTTACTTGGAGGGAAAATTAACAGAGAAAACGAGACAGAAAGGAAAAGAGAGAGAGAGAAAAATATCAACAACTTAGTTGAGAGCAATATTTATTACAATATTTGTTTAAAAATCAATCAACACATCTCACATAAAAAAAAACAAAATATGATTTTTGTATGATGTAAAAAGATGTATTCGAGGGAGGAAAAGGTCAACGTCCTTATTCTTTCACCGGTAGGACCTAAACAGTCACCTGGGATTTTGGGATTAATAAATAAAGATTGGAAAAGTCTTGTGTAGATAGTTAAATAATAATGTTGTGTTGTATATTCAGACATTATATAGTCTAAACGCCTCCCTTCTTCAGGATTTTCGAATTAATTAATTAATTATCCTCGTGTTTATTAATTATTAACACGAGAATCCTGAAGAAGGGAGAATTAACACTATATAGTGGGAATAAATTAGGGAATATGGTAATTAATGTAATTGAATATTTGTTTATAGCTGTGGCAACCAAATTTATTTCATTTGATTTTAATAAAAATTCTAATCACTTGCTGACGTTTCGGTTCGGGTTTGAACCATCTTCGAAGATACAAACATGGAAAAATAATAGAATCATAAGATGTTTTGTTTTACAAATCATTTGAAAAGACCTATTAAATTAATTAGTCATACCTGTGATTTTGTCTTTATGTTTTTAAACAATACATTCAAACTATTATGGTAGTATAGATATATTAAAATCAAATGAAATAAATTTGGCTGCATTCTTCTTTGGAAATTATTCCTTATTATCTTGAACAATGGTAATTAATTTAAGACTTTTTAGAGGAAAGGACATTCTAGAGAATAATTCGATTATTATTTCAACTGTACGCAGTGCACTTATTTTATTTCTTTCTATTGTTTCCTATCCGATTTTAATGAAATTCAAGATGGCAAGAAAAATTAAAAATCTAATGTGACTGATCACACACACAACTTTCTCTTACCTTTGGCTTTGACTTTGACTTTGTTTGTAATATCAGATTTTTTTGTTTCAATATATTTATAGTTTCCAGCGATTAAAATTTAAGTACTTGTGCTCTTGAGGTCAATTTTTTTCGAAAACATCGTGATATCTGCTAGGGGGTACCTAACTTAGATATCAAATTTCTACCTCCTAGCTCTTTACGAACTTGAAATATTCTGTTCACAGACAGGCAGACCTTTTGTTCGACCCACTTTTTTGGACTCATGGAGCTTCAAAACGTGTATTTCTACACTGAAAAAATGAAGTTTTTTTCCCAAACACCCCACGTATTTGGTCAATCCCCTCTTGAATTAAAAACATTTCAATGGTTTAAAAAACGAAATTTTTGAAAAAAAAAAATAAAAGAATTTGGGGAGGGGGGGGGGGGGGTTTCCTTTTTTTATCAAATCAACATCGAATTTTTGACATTTCATTAAATACCAATATTACAGCAATCTATGAATTGCTAAATGTATGTTATTTCTATATAAGCTTGTAACAAAAGTATTTTTCAAAATAAACTAAAATAAAAATAAATTCTAAGACAGTCAGGGGCTCTTAAAAGGTTCAGACTCCCCAAGATAAAATGCCATCAATAAAATATTATTTTTTTTTATCAAAATATGTATTTATCTCTGAAGCAATTTAATTAGAAAGGAATAGGAAATAAAAAGATATTATAAAAAATGTTCTAAACACTCATAACCCTCTGTATTAATCTCGTAACATTTAAGATCAAAATACTTCCTTTGTACTTGCAAATGTGCATTTACTAAAATCATCATTTTGACATATTTTTAATAATTAACTCTTTGAATTAGGTAAAGATTTATATTTCAGCATATATTGAATTTAACAATGAATTAGAATTGTAAAAATTTCAAGAGATACTCACCAAATGAAGGATTTGTGGAATTAAAACAGCTCGGACCAGCGCTCGGAGCACGTCTAACAGGAACGGATTTCTTAGCCTTACTGAATGTAGCGCAAAGGTTTGATGCCGTTTTCAACCTGTTGAAACAAGAATAAAACCATGTAGAAAAGTATATCTTATATATATATATATATATACGTCTATGTGAGAATCGCATTTGCGTGTGTGAGAACAAAAGGATTATCATTTCCCATTTGAAGATATTTTCACCTTGCATAGAAATCTTTAATTATGACTTTTCAAAAAAAAAAAAAATATTATACTATCATATTTAAAACACCTTTTAAATAAAAAAAAACTCAATAAAGAATATCTATAATGAAATAAATATAGGTCTATAGCTCTCGTATATAAAAATAATATCTCTAGTACTCTGATTAATATTGGAGTATCGGGAACTCTCGATTTAAAATGTATTTTAAAAAAATAAATATCAAATTTTTAGATTAAAGCAAATAAAAAAAAAAAAAAACATTTATTTTAAAAATAATAAAATATCAAAAGTTAATAAAAAAAAAATTGGATTTTATTTTAATAAAAAAATTAAATTGAATTTAAAAATCAACATTTAAAGGTTTATAAATATTAAAAAACAAAATGATAGAGATAAAAATTTCCTCAAAAGATTGCTATTCGATTTGTTTTTAAAAATCAATCTTTACGCAACTGCTGGAACTTTCTGACGCACTAACGATATATACATATATATAGACTTCTGTTTATTTAAAAGGGAATAGAAGACGTCTTTATAGGTCCATCGCAATTGGTAAGAATGATTTGAATTTGCCTTCCAATTGTTTAATCTCTCTCTAATCAATTTCTGGTCTATTTTGTATCATCAACTAAATATATATATTCTAATTTAATAGAAAATTCTAGGAATGTTAAAGTAATTTCATATAATTTTGAGATATTCATCGATAATAATAATTTACAACCCCCCATGAATTCGTCCCCCCAAGAAATCAAACTGTCAACAACTAGAAGTTAATTTAAAAGCCTCAGCAGGAATTCAATTTCAAAATAGCATCCAATAGGATATATATGTCAAGGAGAAATGGGGATTAAGGAGTAGGAGTAATTATATAATAAGAAGGTCAAATGTTCTGAAGGGATGAGAGAGAGAGATAGATACTAAGGGTAAGGGAGTAACATATTGTCTGTTCTATAATTAGACATGTTTGCCAGACCGTTCTAATGGTAATTTAATAAGCCGAGGGCTCCGTCCCGGCTGTTGTTTTGGATGCTGTCACCACAGCCACCCGACATTAAAAGCAGCTTCACTGCCCTGGCCAAGACAAACTAACAGAATGCTTGGAAATAACCGTTTCACTTAAAATTAGAAAAATCAACTTCTTATTCTCAGATATAATTAAGCTTCATATTATGCTTTAATAGATCAAAAAAGTAAAGATTAAATAAAGCCCCAAGAATCGTGTAGGTTTTTGAAAATGTTGGAAATATCATCTCACCATAAATTAATTGATCCTTCTAATATACAGCTGATTTGGAAAGGTAAGTCTAGATAAATCATGCAGTAAATGAATTATTATTTAAAAAAAGAACACTGTGCACTTCTGGGAACTATCGGAGAAATAAATATTTATTCATACAATGGTAGGTACATTCACAAAAACAAAATATGAAAAATCGCGTTATGAAATTCATTTTAAAAGTAATTTTTATTCAGTCACAATTAATTTTACAAGCAGCGTTTTTTTATCTTTAAACAGTTATCTGAACTAACTTAACGATTAATTTAAGGTGTGTTCACAAGAAGGACGGACGTAGCAACGATATTATTTTGAGAAGTCATCTAGGTATCAGTCTACGAACTTTCTGAATAACCTGGAAAAAGGACATTCCCTGCATAAGAAATCAGGAACGAGGAAAGAATCACTTTCAGGATTTCCACAATTTTTGTGTTTCTAGATATGAAACGTAAATAAAAATAAAATTTTAATTCCTGATTTTTTTATATGCTTTATATTTAATAGCCCAAATATTTTTTGGTTCATATATAAAATTGTTACAAAATCATTTGACAAATTCCTTTTTTTTCCTTTTGAAAACCCTTTTCGGGTAAAGAGGCCATTTAGGGGTTTATATTTAATAGATATTTTTTTAAAATACATAGTACCGATGGCTACCGGGGGACGTTCCACGCGCTGATTGCTCGGGTTCACCAATTCGAACTTTCGCACTGCTAGGTATTGCAACGATTGTGGTGACCAATTTCTTTTATTATTGAAAAAATAAGCCAAATTCTTGTTTAAATCGTATTTGTTATAGAAATAAATCAGCCTGTAGATAGGCAACCATTCGTAACTTTGTTTTGGTTGCCTATAAATAGGCGTCTATTAAATTCTTGCTTTTCCCGACCTATTTACTGTAAATAAAATATATATTCTAGCTTGCAAGATATCTTAAAAGGTTTAAAAAAGATCCAATCCAACCAGGGGTTACAACCGAGGATACAAACAAAAAAAAAAAAAAAAAAATTAAAACAGAAGATAAAAAGTCATTCTTGAAATTATTCTATCATTAATTTTCTGAGATTCCTTACACCCTCTGGCTTATTAAATTTTTCCAAATTTAACAAAAAAAATTTTGAAATACTTTTTTCTATAATAAATAATTCAATTCCAACTTTTTATTGATATCCGTGGATTGAATATTTATTTCAATTATTTGACCCTAAAAAATAGCTTCAAATTGTTCATCAATCAAATTTTTTTGCCCTTCTACTTTGTAAAATTTATCAAGAGGATCATCAATTTCATGTTTTTTCTTTATTAATTATGTATAAATATACTAAAACTATTTTCAACTTGTTTCCAGTCATAATTTTTTTCCTGATATGAAATCCGAAATAGATTGTTAATTGATAGTTTAAAATAGAATCCAATAAAAAGCATTGAGAATTTTATAAAAGGCCTTTGTCATTTAATAGTTGAAATGGATATTAATGGAAACCAAACTAAGGTTATGGCTCCAGCAACCAGGTGTTAATTTTGATGATACTAATTTTGTTTTACGATGACCCTTTATTTTTTGATATGATGACTGATCAATTTTTTTTTATTATTATATCACAATGAGAGAATAGCATTTCCATTCTTCGAATTTAAAATCATTGGAAAATGGATATAATTATACAATGACATCTGATATAATTAATTATACGATTTTGGCCTATATCAAGGATTCATCACTTGGGTATAAGGGTAACGATTACGAGTTGTCCGAACTAAGATTGTCATATCTTTTATTTCCTTTATATTATTTACTCCTCTCATTTAATTGTATCTTTTCTGGATTGTATCACTCACAATTAAAACAAGGAGGGCCTATAATTAAAAATCCATTTTAAAGACTTTTTTTTCATTTTAATATAAGTGGATAACTTGAAAGACAATAAATTAGCAACGAATGATACCGTTGATGTCGATAAGAGAGGCGCTTTGAAAGAGACTCTCCATCTCTAATGACTCGAATTCAATTAATTAGATTAAAATGGAACAAATAAACTAAAGGCTTGGCAGCTAATTACTCTCTCTCTCTCTCTCTCTCTTTTTCTTTCTATTCCGTTTGCAACTTAAGTACTTTTAATAATCACCAAAAGTGGAAAAAAAAGAGAACGAACGATTCAAGTCAAAAACAGATCCATTTTCTGCCCAGGCTATTATCATCCGATTGGAACAATTTGAGAAAAATAAAAATGATTTATTAAAGAAAGACATTTGTTATTTTCCAACGAAGATAAAAATGGAAAGCAAGATTCATTCGAACTTTAAAAAAAAAAAAAACGAATATTTATTGGAATAAGTCTTTTTTGATATCAGCAAGCATTTCATATTTATTTATATTAATGAAAATTGCATTAAGGAAATTAATTTTAGGCCAAAGTAAAACAACTTTTAGTGTTTTGGTACCAAAAATTTTGTTGAGAATTTCAAGATGTAGCAATGAAAAGTCAAACAAACATTTTGCCAAACTAGGAATCAATCGTTAAGTACTTTAAATGATAAATAAAATACAAACAAATCCATAAAATCCTCCTCTACTTAAAGGAGAGTTTTAATGAAATGACATCTAAGAGTGTAAAGGATTGGAGTTTGAAAGACAGCAAGGGATTGCAGTAGACAATTGACGACTCAGCGCTGTTTGGCAAACAAGAACACAATCCAGCTGCCCCTTTTGTCCTCTATTAAGTGTCTGTCGGTGGTAAAAAGAGAGGAGATGGCCAGTTCATTTATCTGCGTTCAGATTAAAGTGTCGAGTGGCAAACGCCAGGGTGACTTATTGCAAGTGAGATTAGGCCAACTCAGCACTCGAGGTGATCTCCGCCTGCGCACGACCTTCACCCCACTTGCTAATACTTAATACTTATACTCAGATATATACTCATTGGGGTCATTTCAACTTTTTTCTTGAGGAGAGGCAAACATTTTTTTTCTTAAAATTTACTTACAAATGGGTACTCAAATTTGGCCAAAACATATTTAATTTAATTAATTGTTTAATTTTGTACAGTTTGTATACTCGTAGATGTATTTTGGAGTATTTTATTTAGAATAATATAAAATTTTATAAAAATCAGAGCCCTTGGGGGGGGGGGGGGGCAAATGCCCCCCTGCTCCCCCAAATGACGCCTATGTATATACTGCCGTATTTAGGAGAAAGGCAGTAATGTTAATTTACTGCCTTTTATGAATTTTAGTGCTAAGTTATGGGAATAATTAAAATAATAACGAATTTTTAAAAAATTATTTAATCTCTCGACTATCGATTTCGGTACAATGTACCATCATTAGGTCGGGTAAAAATGTGAAAATAATTACATTTGTATATTAAGATTAGTGCTAATATATTTTTCCATCGATTATCATCGATTATCACATATCATTTATAAAATAACTCATTAAGAATGTTATTTCAACAAGACAGTAATTATTTAAGTTTGACAAATATTTCAAAATGATGATATTAACTGAGGGTAAAAGCAGTAAGTCTATTTCTCAAAGTAAGAAAGCAGTAGTATTCAAATTGTACTGCTTTTTTCAGCTGCAACTTTTTATAATATTGAAGAATGTGTTTCGTGGATGAGGTTGAAGATTAATTAATTTTATAATATGTTATAATTAAATTTACATTTGTATTTACCGAGGAAAAAAACAGAAATGGTAAAACAAGGAAAAACAGTGGTAAACAGTGAAAAAAGCAGCATAAAGAGCAGTTACAGAGTATAAAAGCAGCAAATCACATTTTACTGCTTTTTGATTTACAGCAATTAAGCTCGCCTTGATTGATTATCTTCTAAAATTAATCTTAAATGACTTTTTATAAAGTCATGTAATATATTATTAGTCATTCAATTATTATGATAGAAGAATCATTAATTCAGTTTTAAGCTATCCGAAATTTCAATTTCATTTTTCTCCGATGTCACTTTTTTGCTCTTTACTACAGTGGCGACATTTCAACTTTTCCTTGGGGAGGGGGGCAAATTTTTTGCAAACATATTTCTTCTTAAAACTTACTCACAAATAGGTACTCAAATTTGGCCAAAATATATTTAATTGTTTAATTATGTACAGTTTATATATTCGTAGATATATTTTGAAATATTTTATTCAAAGAATGAAATAAAATTAAAAAAAAATCAGAGCCCTTGAGGGGCAAATGCCCCCCTGCCTCCCCCTCCCCAAATGACGCCACTGCATTAGTGCATTCTTCCTAAGCACGGCAGTATTGGCCTAATTATCCAAATGCCATTTTTATTCAATAAGTGCTATTAGAAAAATTGCATCTTTGATTTTATAATATTATTTTTTAAATGGGCCTATTTCTATTTATTTAAAACATGACTTTATCAAAATTAATGTAAAAAAGATTCCCAAACTCAATTGTAATTTTTATTATAAAGAATCCATAAAAGAGAAGATAAATCGCTGAGCGAGCGAGGGATGCGAATAAAAGTTGAAAAGAACAGGAAAAAAAAGGAGTGGGATGAAAAGGGGGATAAAAAAAAAGAAGAAAAAGAAGCGGGGAAACAGGATGGATTTATAAAGAAAAAATCTCAGCAAGTTGGTTTCAGAGGGAGAGGGTAAAAAGAGACAGAGAGAGTAAGAGGGGGCGGAAACAACACGCAGAGCAGAGGAGCACAGCATCCCTCGCAATCTGAAAGAAAGGAAAAAGGAATCAAGTGGCCAGTCAGCCAGCCAACCTTCTCTCTCTCTCTCTCTCTCTCTATTTCTTTCACCAGATTGCAATCGACCACCAAAAGTCCATCCACTGATTAGAGGACGACCAGATGTGGCCAACACATGCCTTTATCTTGCGTTAAAAAGAAAATAAAACTTTTTGTTTGATTTAACTATATTATTAGGCCTATTATTTGATAATTAAAACATTTGGCTACCAATCAATTGATCTAAATAGCCTTAAGAGCTAAAAAATAATTTGATCCAAAAAAATATTTTTTTAAATCTGCGACTGACAGCACAGCACACAACTTTCGAATATCCTAGGTAAAAGATGTGCTGTCACATCTATTTAGTTACCGCTAGTACTGTAAATTACAATAATTAAAACTCAAAAATTAAAATTTATAATCAATCAGAGAAAAATATAATATTTATACAATATTTTGTTATTCAATTTAATATTTATTAATTCAATTAACCGACATTGATTGAGTGCTGGGTGAAATTGAACCACGTATCCAACGATTTTTTATTCAGTGTGCTCTACCACTGGGCCACATATATAATTTCTTATCTTATTTATTAATTGCATAAATGAGAAATATTCTCAGTTAGTCCATTTAGATTGCGCCTGGTTGAGGGAGAAATTTGTGGCTTTGAATTTGGATCCATTTCTCCAAATAGGAATCTGAGTGAATTCAAATAACCGAATGCAATGCTGTAGTCCAGAGGTAGGGCACACTGGGTCCAAATCGGTGGATCCGTGGTTCGACTCCCGGCCGCCCCCTATCCTCTGTCGGCTATTTGAAATAATAGTTATATACTGGTACAGTAGTAAATTGTATGAATTTTCTTCACGGCTTACAAACGTGATATATATATATAGCTATATATAATATCTTTTATAGTTTGGGGGGGAAAGTGGTGTAGGTTTTCCGTGAAACATATTTATAAGTAAAATTATTTAGTGTATGTGAGACTTAGTGAAACCTCACATATACTAAATCATTTTACTTATAATATCTTTCTTTATATTATATATAAGCTTATAATTTCTTATTTATTTTATCATGGCACCTACGCAGTGGCGGATTACGGTCGTCTGGGGCCTCTAGGCACCTTATGTTTGGGGGTCTCCCTTGATATTGTATATGAAATTATTTTTTGTTCTACCCACTATCACTACCCATTTAAAATTTTTTAAAATAAAAATAAAAGAAAATTGGCAAATGTACTTTATTTTTAAATGGAGCTACAGAGTATAGTACAGAGTAATTACACACAGAAAAACAAAGTATTCATAAATCATAACAGAAGATATGGTATATTTTGGTTCAGAAAATATTTTTACTTTCTCTTACCTATGTATATATGTAATATATATATAGAGAGAAAGTATTGGTTTCATGTCAAAAATTCGATGTCGAGATTTTGATGGATCTTCACGTTTTGAGGTCCCCTGAATCCAAAAAAGTGGTTTTCGCGACATGTCGTCTGTCTGTGTGTGCTGTGTGTGCTGTGGGCGGGAGTGTGTGGGGGTGTGTGTGTGTGTGTGTGTGTGCTGTGTTCAAAAAGAAGGAATTGAGCCAGGAGGCTGAAATTTTATATTTAAGTTAGACACCCCCCATGGGACCGTCACAATAAGCTTTTGAACAAAATCGACCAAAGAGTACTAGTACTTTACTGATGCACTTTTTCAGTTTTTTTCGATTTTCTCAAAATTCGCTCCAACGATTTTGTTTTAAATTCAAAAATCAATTATTTTTTAGATTCTCTTTAAAATGTATATTCTCGTTTTGGGATTGAAATCTGTCTGAAGCACCACTTTACTCTTGTTCTCCATAGGAAAGATAGGAGAAATGGTTGCCATGGTTACAAAATATAAATATTTTGCCATACTTATAAATTTTACATCTTGAATATCAAATGTTCCCTACTGTCGTGAACTAAATATATGTCGACACAAAAATCTGGTGTGACAAGCACAGTACACAACTTTCGATTACCGAAGGTAAGAGAAAGTTGTGTGCTGTGCGCCAGTCACACCAGATTTTTGGTTCAGGGACCTCAAAACGTGAAGTCCATCAAAATCTCGACATCGAATTTTTGACATGAAACCAATACTTTCTCTCATATATATATTACATATATACATAGGTAAGAGAAAGTAAAAATATTCATTTCAATTTTATATATAGCTGATAACTTAATAATTAACTGAAAATGTACACAAATGTATTTCTTTGGAGGAAAAAATGTAATATTCTGATTTATTATCATTAGATTACTGGAAGATAGGTAACCCAAATGACAAAAGGATTTTCGTTGCTCGTTTTCCTAATTTTTAAGAGCAACGCTGTGGTTTACTGTGTCCAACGCCAATTAATAGATAATTGGTCATTTAAATCGTCTATCTTTGAGCAATGAAGCGTGAACAAATTTTCTGCAATAAGTTAAGTGGGTGTCAGTCAATTTTAAATTTAGTTTAAGTATCTATATATAATTCGCTAATGTCCGTCTGTCTGTCACGCTCAGTCCCTTTTTCTTGAGAGGGGGGGGCAAACTTTTTTTCTTAAAATATAATTACAAATTGGTATCTCAAAGTTAGTCAAAAGATATTTAATTTAATTAATTTTTACTTTCTCTTACCTATATATGAAATATATAGAGAAAAATTCGATGTCGAGTTTTGATGGATATACATGTTTTGAGATCCCTGAGTCCAAAAAAGTAGGTCCCGCAAATTGGTCTGTGTGTGTGGACATTTTTGACCATGAAGGAAATGAGCTAGGAGGTTGAAGTTTTATAATTAAGTTAGGCTCCCCTGAGGCGTGTAACTAAGCTTTTAAACAAAATCGCCAAAAAGTACTAGTACTTTACTGATGTACTTTTTCAGTTTTTTTCGATTTTCTCAAAATTCCCTCCAAGGATTTTTTTTAAAATTCATAAATCAACTATTTTTAGATGCTCTTTAAAATGTATATTCTCATTTTGCCGTTGAAATCTTCTGAAGACCACTTTACTCTTATTCTTCATAGGAAAGATAGAACTGGTTGCTATGGTAACGGAATTTAAATCTTTTTCTTTTTATTAGATTAAAAATAATTATTATTTAAATTCCATTTTTTTTATTTTTTCTGTCTTTAATTGTTTCGGGAAAACATATATCACCTCTCTCTCTCTCTCTCTCTCACTTGAAACTATCGCCTGTCTCTCCGCCTTCTCTCATAGCCCTAATGTTAATTTCCTATAGGGATTTGTATGTTAATTTCGATTAAAAGGGGTCCCCTTTGGAACTTTTACGCATTTAAAATTTTTTTTCCAATTCTTATGAAATTTTGTATTTATTTACGAATCTATATTGTGTATAAAATGTCCAAATATGAGATTAAAATTTTGAAAAATAACCATAGTTTATTTCAAGCAGTAACATTTAAAATGAAGTTTGAAACTAAGGTGCTATGGGAAACTAAATATATCTCGACACAAAAATCTGGTGTGACCAGCACAGTGCACAACTTTCTCTTACCAAGGGTAAAGAAAGTTGTGTGCTATGGCCAGTCACACCAGTATTTTAAAAATATATATACAAGAGTAAAGTATTCTTCAAACAATTTTGGAACAAATATAAGAGTATAAATCAAAATTGTCAGCTCCAATTTTGAGGAAATTGGAAAAAGGAAAACTGGAAAAGGGCATCAGTACGGTACTGTACTAATATTACTTAATAATATTAAATTTCAAGCTGATAGGAGATAAAAATATTTTTTTTAATTAATTGACCTAGCAGAAACCTAAATATCCAAAATCGATTTTTATAACATTTCAATTCTTCATTATAAATTTATTTATAATACAAAAACACTTGCTGGGAAGATAAAATGACGCAAGTCTTCATTTCTTTTTTTTTCCTTTCTCTCTCTCTCTTTTGGGTAAAAATTGTGACATGAAGTCAATAAAGACGCGTAATAAACTGCAAAGCACAGAGTCTTGTGAATATTTAACAAAGGCCATATAACACGGAGGGGGAGAGAGGGGGAGGGGCGGGGGGGAGAGGTGAGTCGTTTTTATTCCACTTAAATAATTTCAAGAGTTGAATTTCATTTCCCTTCAATTTACGATAAAAGAATCAACTCGGCACTCCGAGGAACAATATCGTAACTTTGTTATTTTATTCCTAAACCTAAACTCATAAACATTTCTCAACTCAATTATATCTCATTAATCGTAGCCTCCCCTCTCGGGAGTACACATAATTTAATAAAGTTTTCTTTCCTTATTTTTTTATACATCATTATATGCAATATATAATTCGCTGTCTAGATCTTAATGGAAATACACGTTTTGAGGGGTACAACAATGCCAAATAATATAGAAACATTCAATTGGTTGGGACAGGAACCAAACTTCTGTCATTTAGCAAAAGAGGAAAGATCCCTCTTTACTTTTAAGACAAGTGACAAAATTTATACCATGAGTAAATTTAAAATTATTATAATAATAATTTATGATATAATATTAAATGTGAACGTTTATTTTGATATTGAATCAAATGTCCCCTTGCCCCCGGGAATCGAACTCGGGATCTTCAGCCTAACTGCAGCTCCAGACCACCCTCACCCACAGAGGTAATTAAGAGAGAAGAGAGAAGACATAAGTTTCTCGTGCCTAGGGTCCAGGGTTCGTTTCCAGTCTCAGGCGAGAAAAATTTATTTCATTTGAAATGGCTACTTATAATTTGAAATAAATAGGATTAGGTCTAAAAGGCCTTAAATGCCAAAAAAGACTTTAAATAAATAAAAAAAAAAATAAAAATAATAATTTGAATATTTTCATTAATATTACATGTTAATAATATGTTAGCAGGGCGAATATGCATTAGAATAAATAAAAAGCACAGCAGCTTTATTTTATTCTACCCACCACGACGTTTCGGTCTTATAATTGAATAAAATAAAGAAAATACATACATAGCTGCTGTGACTTTTGTTTATAGTCTAACAATACCTCAAGCCAACAGTGATTTTGGTGACGGGGTATTTTAGGCTATTCCTGGGGTATTCCATCAGTTTTGCCCCATCAGCTCGAGTTTTAGAGATATAAAGAAAATTAAATTTTAATATCAATTGTGAACCAAAACTACTTTTATTTTAAATTTTATTCATTTTGTAAAAGTTTTACTCCTTAAAAATATGCATTTAGTTGAAATATATAGATATATAAAGTTTCAGCCGAATCGGAGATGGTTTAGTGGTGCAAAACACAACTATAAGTCTAGGGAAATCGAATTTTTTTTTAGTTTTTTTTTTAACATTGGACAAGCCCTCGGGGCATGGTGTAGAGGTTAGCGTGCTAACCTCATATACCAAACGTCGCGGGTTCGGACCCCAGGCAGTCCGATGATTTTATTTAAGCCATCTGGATACCAGATGGCTTAAATAAGAATGCCTGGACCCCAATAATAGATAAATTAATAAATAACGGTTATCGTCAAAGTCTTATATGGCCTAAGTTGCCGAAAAGACGGTGTGAATGTGAGTGTGAATGAGAAAAAAGTGTGAATGTTTAAAAAAAAAAAAAAAACATTGGACAACCCTAATAGAATTTTCACTATCCCTGAATGCAAAAAGCATATAATATATGCGTACATATTATGTACGATTTTCTATAGTTCTTTTGCTTTCCAAAAATGATTCATTTGTGCAAATCTATTAATAATTAACGAAATTAAAAACAAAAGAGTTATCAAAGTCTAGTAAGAAACACTTTGGCTGCCTATCTCTTAGGCGCTTTGCTCTCTCTCTCCGAAACTACTGTATGTGCTAATAGGAATAAACACCTATTTATACTGATACAGTATATCGTATTTAACTATTTTGTTTAGGCTGGGGGGCATGGCAACAGTCGTTGCGGTTAGGTGATGCCGAGCGCGGTGAAAGTTCGGGATTGGTGACCCCGAGCAATCAGCGTGTGGAACGCCTCCCGGTAGCCATCGGTAATTGTATTTAAAAATTATACGAATAAAGAAATAATCCCTAAATGACCTCTGTAGCCGAAAAGGGTTTTAAAAAAATGTAAAAAAAACTATTTTGTTTGTAATACATACAGTATATACATATTAAAAAAAAAAAAAAATTAATGACAACTACTGAAGGGCTACATAACTGACAGGATGAGAGGATGAAGTCCAGGCGCGATATTATGGAAGAAGTGGAAGCAAAGATCGAGAGAGGAGGAAAAAAAAGTCAGGACAGGATGAAAGAAGAACAACAGAAGAGAAAAATAAAACGTGAAGATGCATCGAATTTTTGACATGAATCGAATATATTTCATATATAGGGTAAGAGAAAGTAATAAAAACGAGGAATATAACGAAAGCGACACACTCACACGTATTAGTATATTGTAGAAATAGTGTCAGCACTTCCCAAATCCTAGAAAGTGAGGAAGTTAAATAAAACAAAACTTTTAAGGGCGGAAAAAGTGCAATGGAAACACGCTTACAAATTTGTTAAATCACTTTAACGCGTGACTATCCGACGCTTTGTTATCTACGTTAAGGTGACCACTCTCTTTATTGATATTAAAGTACATTGTTTGTTCAATTTGATTGGCATTGATTTTGAACTTTACTTGAATAAGGGCACTACATTCGGAGGTGTGTACATATACCTTATCTCCTTTAAATATCGTCCATGATTAATTGTCCCATCAACAGTTTAATAAATTGATTACACCCAACTCGGAGCAAGAGAACAGCAACAGCAACGACAGCAAAAAATACTCCGAGCTCAATTTAATAGATAAAGGATCAATTATGTAGTGGGATCTCATGCAGATTAATTCGGTGCATCTCATTAATGCAAATTACTCTCTTTTTTTTGTTTTAATGTCGGATAATTAACGACAGGGTGAAGAGTGACAAACCTTTAACTTGAAGATAACAAACAGTAAAATGCTTTTTTTTTACTCATACTTATTTTATTCCATTTGAAAAAAAAAAAATCATTACTAGTAAACATCTACCTAAACCTCTTTAAACTTTATTTATAAATGCTGTTTACAAAATACGACTCGTAATATTTATTTAATAAAACTGTTTTATCACAATTAATATTAATATTATAAATAATTAATTTTATGATTCGACAGAGCAGAGAGATAGAGATAGAGGCAACAATTTTCAATTTTATTTAGAATTTCTCGCATTCAAATATTAACGTCATAATTTTATTGGACAATCATAAATTGGTTTAAAATAATTTTGAAATCGTGATATTGTCGAGTTTCGCCGCCATTAACTAATTTGTATTTTTAATGAACATAATATTAAGCCATGATGTTGTAGAGAGAGAGAGAGATAGAGGAAATTTTATCTATTTGTCCCCGATTGCAGTCCATTAAAATTGCAGGCCGGTGATAAAACAATCATAAAAGAGCAACAACGCTGGGGGATGAATGGAACGTTTAAAGGCAAAGATTGCCGATTGGACAATGAACTTTACTTTGTATGTGTGTATTAAAAGGACCGCTAACGAAAAAAAAAAACAGGATTATTGCGAAATAACAGGGATTAAATTTTAATTCTCGTTAAGATGTTATCTGAAAGCCCTTTTTATGTAAGAAAATGGCCTGGTCTTTTTATCTGAAATTACATGACTGAGGTTTAATAAAACTAGAATAATAAACTGCTAATTAAGAATATGGGATTTCATTATAACAGTATATTCGTTAAAAAAAAATTTTCTCAGGTTCTCAGATTATAATTGCGACACATCTTTAGCTGCAAGATTTTGAATAAAGAGTAACTATTTGGGTGTTTTTTTTTTTTTTTTTTAGTCTTTTCGGCATCTGAGGCCATATATGCTTTAAACAATAACATTTTTATATGGGAAGTTAAATACATTTTCATAGGAGTGGGATCCGAACTACTTTTATTTTAAGGTTTTTCAATTATAATATTAATAGACCAGAAGGTCTAAATTCAGGCTGATAGCGTTTCTGTTAGTGTAAGGTGTGCAGTATAGTAGAAATAAAGTGCAAAGTTGGTAAATATCAAAAAAATTGTATAATTAATATTTACTAAATAAAACAGCAGAAAAAGATAGGCCTGGTCCCGGTAGTCAAACCAAGGATCGACTATTTATTTGATTTTGTAATTATTAATTTTTGAATTTTCTTCACGGACCAAAACTTGATATAAATTATATAAATTCTAATTTAATAAAAGAATTGAACTTTCAATTTTATCCATTAGCTAAGAATTCTTCTAAAACACTTTCAGATTTTTTTTTTTGTCTTTTGAGCATTTTTTTTTTGAAATTGGTGCATAAGGTCCGAAGACCTATAATGATCAGTGGACACATGCAGCCAGGAAGAAAATAAAAACAAAAGGAGAAGAACTGAGAAGATGAGATTAGACTTGAAAGTCTGAAGATTGTTTTGGGGAAGATAGACGCTGGGAGCTTGAGAAAAACCATTAAATACTTTGAATTGGGATACATTTCAAGAAAACACTTCAACTGAATATGAGATATGTTGAAAAATGTAAATGATAGGCCGAATTTGGAACTTCTAATTTGAAAGTTTAAACCACTGTAGATTCCGAACGGCTAATCAGATCAGACTAAATTTCATGTCAATTTGTGCAGAAAGAAAAACTCCAATTGACTGTATAAAAAATCGCGATTAATTAACAAATCAATTTTTTTCTAGGAAAAAGTTTATTTTGCCCTTTTTGAGCAATGCATATCTATTTGACCATAAAAGCTACATTAAATCTAAAAATAATTTTAGAAAGATTGATTCAAAACCCCCGGACTTATTTTCTTTTTTTACATATGACGTTATTTTACGCACGGCGGGAAATTCATATTTGAAGGTTTAAAGCAATATAGATTCCGAACGGCTGATCCGATCATATTAAATTTCAATTTGTTTTACTTAAATTCCTTTTTGAAAATCTTAATGAGATAATTTATTCTAATTTCTGCAAAATCCTAAAATTAGTCCTCCGCAGACTATAAGACTATAAGGCCCATGGTAACAAAATATAAATATTTTCCCCTACTTATAAATTTTCATCTTGAAAATCGAATGTACCGCACTGTCGGAAACTAAATACATGTCGACACAAAAAATCTGGTGTGACAAGCACAGTACACAACTTTCGATTACCGAAGGTAAGAGAAAGTTGTGTGCTGTGCGCCAATCACACCAGATTTTTTCAATAGCGATTTTAAATTTAAATTATTTCTTAATTATTGAATGAAATGTCCTACTATGAATATTTGTCCTAAAATTAAGCCGTTTTAATTTTTTTGTCTTTTAATCGTAAACTATTCTTTATTAATTAATTAAAATATTAATACTTAAATGTAATGATATTATAAGTTATATTTACTTTCTTCTCTTTCTATTTACTAAATGGTTAAAATCAAGAGTGAGAGAATGAGAGAATCAGGCGTTAATTGAAATTTCTGCTCTCTATTCCGCTATAATATTAAATATATATAGAAACAAGGGGATGGTTAGTGAATACGATCCTGGGATGATTATTAGCCATCCAAGGGGTGGTTTAGTCTCAGCCCCAACCCTCTTTGGACAATGGCTGGTGGCCAGAGTTAACAAGGACCTTCCTCCTATTTAAGCAAACAATATTGTAGTCTACTTAGATAGGATTTGGGTCTGTCTATCTATAGCCTACCTTAGCTACCGGTCCGCTCACCTGACTTGTGTGTGTGTTAGGGTATGTCTGTGTTTGTATGAATAGCTAAAGTTACATTACAGCCAGCCAACCAACTTCAATTAATTACATTCTGCAAATCTATACAGGTGGCAGTGAATAATGAATGAATGGAAAATTCATTTAACTAACCTTCTCATTTATTTTCACGTTTGTTCTAATTTTAATTGAAATTATAAATTATTATAATATTGGATTTAAGTTACAATCGAAATATATTTCGTTTAATTATTATCAATTCGTTTTCAATATATGTATTTTGTCAGAATAATTTTTTTTTTTGTGAGAATTGCATTCAAATACAAATTTCCGGAATGTAGCGATTTGATAAATGTATTGAAAATTTAAATAATAATAAACTGATAATATTTATTCGCTATCATTTTCAAATTTGTATTAAATAAAAATTTGTTTCTAAGTGGAGTGCCGGGTTAGAGGTACCTTTTTTTGCATTGTATATTGTAATGATAGTTTTGGTGATGTTAGTAATGATAATTGTTTTTCATAATTAAGAAAAGGCGGGCCCGAGCCAGCTAAGGGGGGTCTAAGGGAGCCATCCAAGGGGTGCCTCCCTGTCTAGACGTGAAGCTTCTAATTAAGAAAAGGCGGGAATCCGCCGCAGGCGGGCCCGAGCCTGTTGGCGGGGGTCCAGAGGAGCGAAGCTCCTCGGAGAGGCCCGAAGGCGGGCGGCTAGTATAAATTAAAAATAAAATTACTTTACACAAGTTTGAAAAATTATTATCAGTTTTTTTAAATACTTACTGCCATATTTGTGCAGTAGAAAATTCCGTTTTACGCAAAAATGCTTTCGACCAAACTTTTTTTAATCCCAGAAAAATCAAATCATGCGAAATAAAGTATTGTTGCGTACTTTATTGTTCTAATAAAGTATGGCGTATAAATACCAGAAATAACGTACAATACTTTATTATAAAGTGCGGGTGGCAACCCTTGTTTAGACCCCTGTGTCAATTGATTGGTAGCCAATTCAATTGAAAGGAATTTTTGTCGCTTGGAACGGGAATCGAACCCCTGACCTCTAGCACAAGAGAATATACTGTAACTTTACCACTGGGCATGTTTAGGAACTACTGTAGTTTGAGTTTAAAACTGCCTACTTAATGAAATAAGAATAAATATTTTCTTCGCACATTTGTAAATTTCAATTTTTTAAGACTCGATAACACGCCCTTTCTATATGTATATAATAATATCAAATGGGAATGAAAGACAGACAGACGCATCGTTAATATGATTTCCAACGAAACCATAACCCTTTTGAAATGGCTCACTAAATTCTCTAATAGGATTTCGACACATGCAGAGTGTTAAACTCAACTTGGATGATCAAGGTAATCATCGCTAAACCTCTCAAATATTATTAATTATATTAATATACACGGCATATTATATATAGATACACAAAAGCTTATTAATTAAAAACTATTCGTGAATGTGGAAACTATTCATCATGCTCTCTAAGGTATTATTCTAATTATTATGCTCAATAGTCTTTATTCACTTCTTCTTTAAAGTGCTCAAGCAACAAAAGGAAATAAAAAACCCGGTGTGACTGGTCGTACAGCACACAACTTTCATTTACTTTCGGTAAGTGAAAGTTGTGTTTTGTGCGTGTTTTTTTTTTTTTTTTTTTTTTTTGTCGATTTATATTTGGTTTCTGACAGTACAGAAGTCAAGAAGTAAAATTTATAATATTATTTAGCTATTTGTATGTACTTTTAACTCACTCCTACTTCCCCTTAATATGCGTTTTACAAAAAAAAACCTGAAGTGAGGGAATGTTTTAGATATTTTTCCCAGTTTCAGCGATTAAAAAACTGTAAGAAACAGTCGAAAATCCCATTCAGTTTTTTTCATGCATACCAGTGTAATTTAACCCAGTGGTTTCCAAACTTTATGTTACCACGCCTCCCTTAAAAATATTTATTCTTATGACGCCTCCCCCCCCCCCCCATTTTATAAAATAATACAAAAACAAAAATTTTTAATGCTAAAAAAATATAAATTTATATAAAAATATTTTTTTTTATTTATTTATATTAAAATTAGCAATCATTTGGAAAATTGGTCCTGGTGGCCAATATTCACCCCTCCCTTTAGACTATCCGCTCCTCTCTAGGGAGGCGCGCCTCATAGTTTGGAAAACGCTGGTATAAGGGTATTTTATGTCTGGTGGAATTTGTATCAGGAATGAAAGTTAGAAGAAAACGCAACCAGAATTTTTTTCTTTAAAAATATATTTTATCAGCTTACGTTTCGGCCTTGGTAAAAGCCATTCTCGGATGACCACTAACAGCTCCGAGGATGGCTTTGACCAAAGTCGAAACGTCAATTGTTAAAATATATTTTTAAAGAAAAATTCTGGCTTCGTTTTTTCGAACTTTCATTCCTGAAGAAAAATATTTTTCTCAAATCTTATTTTCACGCCCTAGGGGGGGTGCCTAACTTAAATATAAAATTTCAACCTCCTAGCTCAATTCCTTCATGTCGCGAAAACCATTTTTTTGGATTCATGGGATATATCCATCAAAGTCTCGACATCGAATTTTTGACATGAATCCAATACTTTCTCTCTCTATATATATGTATATTAACTTATGCATATAGGTAAGAGAAAGTAAAAATTCAAATCCGAATTGGGATTAGTTCTATATACAAAAAGATGCGGTAACTCACCCCAGTAAAATTCTAAGTGGACTAATCATATCTTACTTTTCTACCTAATGAAAAATTCCCTACAAAATTCTGCAAGGGATTCGATGGGTTTCTAAGTTACCCAGTGTTTTTATTATCTGTTTAAGAGAGTTTCGAAATTCTCAAAAATGAATTACGCCCCAGTAATAAGAAATTTTAAAATGACATTAAAATGTTTCTATCCCACTATGCTATTTGCTAAATAATGAATATAAATTTTAACGGAATGCACTTATTTTTTAGTAAAAGTATTAAAAAACAAATATCTTTGTGAATTATAGGGGATGGGGCATTAACCCCCATGTTTAATGCCTTCATACTTCCCCCCCCCCTCTTTAAGGAAATGCGAGCCTTCACCGCGAAATTACTCTCAAAATAATTTGAATACATTTATAAATAATTATTTTAATTTTTATTTTATTTTCATATTCAAAAGAATCGTTTTTCTCAATTAAATTATTTGTTTCTATCATTTTTTTTCCAACGATGCATAATAATTACCTTTAATAAGACACTCAAGAGGGTGTGCTGGTTGACGGTGAGGTCAGGGTGGGTTACACTATATTAATTATTCACTTTGATTCACTTTAAACACAAAAAAAGAGCAGCGCCTGCCTGCTCGGCCACGCGGTCGACTCGACTGAACGAGAGATTCGTCTCTCTCTCTCTGTATAGGAATAAATAGATGAAAATAACAATTCCCTTTTGATTAAAAGTAAAAAAAAATACCTTTTGCTCTAATCTAACTATATTTAAAACTGGAAAAGAATGTCAACAAGTGATTTAGAATATTCCAAGGCCTTTCTTAAATAATCAACGCTATTTTTTGAATGTTTTCTATTTATTTGGCTTCGATTTAGCTAAAATAAATTAAAAAAAAAACATTTTTTTCAATTTTTCAACCCCTTATCCAATCCTAATAAATAAAATAATTAACAATGCTATCGCCTTCGGCGAGCTTCGCGTCTAGTCAGAAAAAAAACCCTGAAAAACTTCCCTGGATCCGTCTTTGGGTTTTACACATAGTATAATTTTCTAGAATGTCTTACTTTAGGCCAGTGGTTTATGTTTTAACGCCTCCCTTAAAAATATTTTTTCGTATGACGCCCCCTACCCCACACATTTAATAAAATAATACAAAAACAAAAATTTTTAATACTAAAAAAATAAATTTATATAAAAATATTTTTTTTATTTATTCATATTTATTATTTTAATTAAAAACTCAGTCCCAGAATCTTCTAAATTATTTTATTATTTTATTTATAGGCTTGGATCCAATGGGGGGGGGGGGTTGAACCCCCAAATCCCACCCCCGTGGCTACGCCTATGGTATAATACAAGATATATAATTTCCTTTTTTAAGAAAATATAAGTGTATAGATATAAATAAAAAAAAAGTTATAAAAAATTAAAAGAGGTGAATAGGGGTTAAATTAAGAAATGATTTGCTAATATGATGAGAAAAGCTCGGCCGAGAGAGATTAGAGGACAAATTAAATCCTCTTCGGTGTTGGCAAACGAGTAGCAATTTCGCTCTTTATTAAATAGCAACCGAGCAAGAGCGGAGTGGGGGTCGGCCCCTTAAGCCCCACCGCAAAGACCCCCGTATAAGAACCTATTATTATTAACGGGTGCCGATAAAGCAGGCTATAACTGCAAGTTTTACAGCGTCGCTGCTGTTTATGGCCCCACAGGCTGTGTCTTCGTTTGGGTATATACCTGCCACCCCCCCCCCCAAATGCATAAAGCCCTCCACGGACTCTTAACCCCTCCGGCAGTGCCATTATCTCAAATAGAGATTGTGTTGATAGCATTAAAGAATTGAAATTAACTAAAGAAAGACCAAAGCACTTAAAAAAAGAAGAAATGGACAAAAAAAGACATCAGAACAGGGATTTAAAAATTGTTGTTTTCCTAGCTATTCATAAATTAGTATTTTTATGGCTGAAAAAAGGATTAATTTTGCAAAAGTGTGTTATAAAATAAGATTTAAGTTAATCACTCAGGTTAATTACATTTTTTTTTGCTATTAATTATTTACCATTTTTATTGGTTTGAAAATAATGCCTGCGTTATGGCTCATACCGTGTATTTATTGTCCTTAAAATTAAATTTTCATTTAAAATGGAAAATAAGCTTAAATTCTCAAAAAAAAAAAAATTGTATTGAGAGAGATCTCTCTCTCTAAAAGAAAAAAATTTATAATACGCTTGAAGGACTCAAATTTCAAAAAAAAATTATATTTAAACTTTTGTTACCAAATGTGAGTTAAAGGCATCTACATTTTTGTACTGATGTCTGAATGGCTAGTAGATTTTTTTTTTTTATAAAAATTTGTTTAACTTGTAAGATCTTTTTCGGCATGAGGCCATTAGAACCCATCCCTATTTCAAATAACACGGGACAGCAGTGATTTTGTTTCGGGGATATAATAAGCTATTCTTGAGAATATGTATAGCGCTGATTCCGGATATACCATATATTTTGCCCGATTGGCTCTAGTTTTAGAGATATAGAGAGAATAAAATATTCATAGAAAATATGCTCTCAAGCGGCTCCTATTATGAATTTTAAGATTTTTTTAAGACGTCACCTCATAAAAAAATTCAGATAGTTTTTTTTTTTTTTATTTATTTAAGGTCTTTCTCGGCATCTAAGGCCATTTAGGCCACGTCCCTATTCATTTCAAATAGTCAATTGAAAGTAAATAAATTTTTCTCACTTGGGAAGGGAAGCGAACCCGGGACCCCGGCTCGAAAAGCTAGTGTCTTCTCTCTGACCCACGGGACCAAGGAAATTAATTAATTTAATTAATAAAAAAATTATGAAGTTAATATGAAAATTTTAACCCCAAAACCAAACTTCAAATTTTCCCCCTTAAAATTTTTGCAAAATTATCCATTCTAAATTTACCCTTTAAATTTTTTCAAAATTTTACCTTTCCATTTTAACCCTTAAATTTTTATTTTTTACGAGAAGCTAATGTCTTCTCACTGATTCAACAATGAAATTAGTTCAAAAGCTTATTTTCACTCCTTTGCGACACGTCGTCTATCTTAAATATAAAATTTCAACCTTATAGCTCTTTTAGTTCCTGAGATATTTTGTTCACAGACAGTACACAGACAGAACATGTCGTGAAAACCACTTATTCGGACTCAGAGGTCCTCAAAATGTCGATATCCATCCAAACATCTCGACATGAACCTAATACTTTCTCTCTATATATATTAACATAAACTTATAGAGGTAAGAGAAAGTAAAAATATTTTTCCAAATTAAAGTTAATTAATTATAGAAATCCATTTTTGAATCTTTTTTTTTAATTTTAAGAATAAATGGTGTGTTTAAATACAATTTACACAGTTGTTGTTTTTTATGGATCCATCTAGTATTAATTAAAGGGATCATTGAATGGCTGATTCCTGGAATAATGGCCTCAACTTGTGGAACTTGCCTCGAGTGCTTAGAGGCACTTTCATCAAAGGAAGCTGACTTGCTTTGTTCTGCCCTTTTGCATCCACTCACTATTATTTCACCTAATTCCTCCCTTTCCAATTAAATTTCACATACAAGTTCAAAAGGTCAAAACAGCAACCCAAATCATTTTAGAAATAAATCACTTGATTGACTTTCGAGGATTTAATACCGATTCAAAATTAAACACCGAAAATATTCCATCAAACTCGACAGCGCAGCATTGCAATTCAATTTAGATCCGAATAATAATTATTGATGAAATCATATTCCTTTAAAATGAATTTGGTATTAATTCCATTTTTTTCTTTTTATATACATAAAATAGACACTATCATTAATTATAATAATAATAAATAAATATTTGTTTAGACAGTCCAAAGTTGACATACTTTGGGCGAATTATGCTCTGTGAGTCTCTGCACGTGCGATCGTGTCGTTAATTACATTTGAACCACGAAACGTTTGCGATTCTGTATTATTCGCCACTCAGATCTCCCCTCTCTGTCCCACTTGCAAATAAAGCCGACCCAGCCAAAGATTTATGCTTGGTTGTCGACCACTAAAACGCCCAAACAGTTTCCATTTGCATAAAAAGCGTCGCTGTTACATATAAACATCATTAAAATGTTACTAATATTCAAAAGCTAATTTTCACTTTTATGGTGAATTTAATTATAAAAAAGGGCCTCGTATTAAATAATTTCTATAAAAAGATGAATAAAAAATTGAGAATAAAACGCGACAAGAGAAGTTAAAGAATGAATGAATGAGTGAGTGCTTCCAGCCTCAAATTAAACTGACTCAATACAAGATGAGGGAGAGAAAAAAGTTCATTGGCAAGAAGATAGAAGAAAATCTTTTCGAAAATGAAGGGAAGCTATTCAAATGGAAATAACATTTTTTTTTTTAATGAAAAAATTACTAATACTTTTATTTCTTAAACTACTCCAATGCTTTAAATTGAAAATTGAAATAAAGGTTTCGCTTCTTAATAATGAATAGATGAGTTCTAATGAGAATAAACTCTTATTTAAATAAAGGCACGAATATAAAAAAAAAAAAATAAGAACTTTTTAAATCTTATAGAAAATAAAATGTGATATAAAAATTACTCTTTTATATATGTTGATTTTAATAAACATCTTTCATAAGTCCTCTTTATTTTGAGGTTAAATAATTGCATATTTGAAGACTTGTTAAAAATTTTCATTAAATTTGAAATAAGCCGGATATCCTTATAAAAGGGATATCATTTGAGGGGGGGGTTTAAAAATAAAATAAAAAAATATGGTGTAACTGGTCGCACAGCACAAAACTTTCTCTTTCCATCGGTAATTGAAAGTTGTATTCTGTGCTTGACACACCAGACAAATCAGATAAAAATATTTATATTTTGTTATTATGACAATGATAAGCGTAGCCAGACATCTTGTTAGAGAGTGGAGGGGGGCAACCACTCCCTAGGACTAGAGGGGGGTATGCAATTAATATGTACAGTGAGCGCCACAATTAAGTCCCCACTTGATAGCTTTAGCCTTAAGTATATGGTATAGGTATGGTGTAGGCCCTATAGTGAAATAATTTTAACGACCGAAAAGGTAAAACGTAAAATTTGGTACAGATGATTTTATTTTACCTTTTTAAATTTAAAATTATTTCACCATTTCCATATTCCATACCATATACTTAAGGCTAAAGCTGAGGACTTAATTGTGGCGCTCACTGTACATAGATTATTAATTATTTTTATTATTATTATTATTATAAATAATTTTCCTCATATAAATTCATTAAAAAAAAATTCACAATGGGATATAAATATATACCCCGGTATTTGTTTTTAATAGATAAAAAATTTTCAGGTCAAGACAGAGGGGACATTGGCCCTCCCTGCCCCTCCCCCTGGCTAGGCTCATGAACCAACCTTCTAATTTTTCCTATCAAGTTCAAGAGAGGCACCTTTTGGTGCAATATTATTTAACAATATCAAGATATTAATAATGTTTAGAGCAATAACGTAAATTAAGTTTTTAAAATTCAATTTATTATCAATTATTTTCCTCTCTTTTAATCGAACCGAAATATTTTAAAAACTTTTTCTTTTTTTTAATTTGTTTAAGGTCTTTTTCGGCATATGAGGCGGCCATGAAACCTTAAACCAGGCCCCTTTTTATTTCCATTGATTGGTAATCAATTCAATTAAAATAAATTTCTCTTCTAGGCCGGGTTGTGAACCATTGTCCCTTATTATAAAAATTTATGTAACTTCTTGTTATAATAAGCAGTTCTGTAGAACTTATAGATCAATATTTTATTGATTTAACCATATTAAGTAATTGAATAAACTTTCCTATAATTATTCCGATCCAGCAGTTAAGGGCTAATGCCAAGAAGGAAGAACTTTCCCACTATATTACCCAATTAATAGAGACTTTAAGAGCAAAATATAAACATGAGATACATCTATTTTCAAACATACTGTAAGTGACTGAATAAATGGAAAAGCATTCAGAGAAACAACTTGTTTTCTCTCTAAAGAGTTTATTAGATAAAAAAGAAAAATCCAACTGTCACATGCATGATTTTCCTTTATTTATTTTTTTATCTCTGAACCAATATGAAGATCTTTAAAAGAATTATTATAAATTGGATCTCTTAGAAAATTGAAACTATGGCCTACCAGTTAAAATAATTTTATATTTAAATTAATTTGCTTTTTTTATTATTTTATAATAAAAAAATCTAAGATTTCGACTCGACTTAATTTTTAAAATATTATATAAAGGCAAAATTTATGTAAGTTCTTGTTATAATAAGCAGTTCTGTAGTTCTTATAGATCAATATTTCATTGCATATCTACAAGATATAACAAAAGAAGAAAGATGAATATTGAAATAAAGTTTCAAAAAATATGAAGAAATGGAATGGGAATGCACGCCGAGAAATAAAGAAAAAAAAATCGGGAATGAGGGGGCCGGAGTAAATATACAAAAAGGCGAAGTAAGGTCCTTCCCCTTGACCGAATCCACGACCCTTAAATGAGGCCGGCAAAGATCAGAGATCACCCGACCTATATAAGCTGGCAATTTCCAAATTGGGAGAGGTATGGCCCAGATCGAGACTGGAGGCTATTACAAGGGACATGATCCCGAACAGGCCGAGGTCTCGTACCCGCATTTCAATAGAACCCTCATATCCCCAGGAAATCTTGGAAATAATCCAGCTCTCCAACGCCGAACTTCCTACACATGACTGGAAAGCAGTTAAGGTAGGGGAGATCGAAGAAAATTCGAGGCAAGGGATCGTAGTCCTCAATGACGACTCGATTTACCTGCGGTTCTATAGGAAGGATGCCCGAAAGTCCAACAAGAAAAAGGAGAAGTAGGAGGTAGGAGGAACCTCTGGTTCCGGACAGAGAGGATCCCCTGATGGACGTGCAGGACATCAACAGTCTGTCAGCGGGGGGGGGGGGGGACAGCGAGGTTCGAGACACAGGTGAGCTTCTGGAGAGACTTCAAACCTCAGAGGACGAAGATCTCCTTCTGAAGATCATGGCTCAAAACCCGAAGAAGAGAGGAAGGAGCCTGGAGGGAAGAATGGAACAGCCACTCGAGTCTCCATAGCGAAACCTTGAATGTATATACAGATGGGTCAAAGTTAGAGAATAGATTGGGTGGCGGTGTCTTTTTCGAACCCATGGACATTTCGCCTACCTGATCACTGCAGTGTGTTCCAGGCGGAAGTTATAGTTATTAAAGAATCAGTATGTCGGATACAGAAGCAAGTAATGCCTGGCAGCGAAATTCGTATCCTCACAGACAGCCAAGCGGCTATTAAATCTCTACAGGGAGCATCCATAACCTCTAAGGTTGCTCTGAGCTGCCGCAATGCTTTAAACAAGGGGGCGGAAAGGTTCGGAGTACACTTAATTTGGGTGAGAGAACGCAGAGACATAATATGAAACTGCAAAGCTGACGAATTGGCTATGGCAGGTACCTTATTTCCCTCAAAGGAAATCACGGATCTACCCGGAATTCCCATGGCTATATGTAAACTCCTCAAAATCATAGCTCGCGCAAATCAAAGGTGGTTAGATGAAAACACGTGTACTATCGCCAAACAATTATGACCAGAATATAGTCTCAAGCGGGGGTAATCTGGTGTGACTGGTTGCACAGCATACAATTTTTTGTACCTTCGGTAATTTAAAGGTTCATTCCAGTATATATATATACAAATCAAACTTTTAAGTATTAATTTTTAAAATTTTATATTAAAAATTTAATTTCCTAAAAAAAATTTTTTTTCTCAAATTCGGGGGTTGGGGGGGGGGGGGGTAATTACCTCTTTACTCTCCCCCCTTGTATCCCCCCTTGTTAGTCATTGCGAGAACATTAAAATAAATAAAATCACCAGTTTTATTTTTATTTTTGCTTTTACTCTAAAATCCCCCTTCAGTCTCTGATCCAGCAATCCAATATATTAGATGTGAGAAAACTAAAAATAAATTAATGTTTTGAATATGAAATCAACGAGAAGATTAATTAGACAGGCTCTGCGCATAAATAAGTGATTTGGAGGTCTTTTGGTGTGTTGCGAGTGTTTTATTAATGCTCCACTTAATGGATAATCAGTGCGTATGGCTCTCTATTGTATTTCGTCGTGCATAGTTGGTTAATCAATAGGAGTTGGTTATTAATATAATGGGGGTGGGTTGGCAATTGCAAATGAAGCAACATCTGCCGCTAATGAGTGGAAGGGTTGTGCCCTTGGGGCCCAGGGCGCCGGCCACCCAGGCAGTAGAGGAGGCAACCCTAAACCCTCCTGGGCTTCAGCAGCTGCCCCAGCACTGCTCTTCCCTCGCTTCGCCTATCAAGTAACAACCCGGAACATTTAAAAAAATATCTGACCAATTAAAAATTCATTCTCTCTATATAAAGTCCGCAGATAAATTCAAGCAAAATTTCGCGGTTTAACTTTTTATTAACGATCAACAATTTCACATTTCGATATTACACTATTAGAAAAGAGCAAATTAATTAATCTGAGTAAGAGAATATAATAATACCAGCGGCAAAGCCGGCCTTTAGCTGCGCCCCTTGGACCCCCTTGCTTGCCTTCGACGAGCAAGCAAATGCATCAAATTTTCCAATTGCTCGCCTTCTAAAGTTTTAAATTTCCCTCTCTGACTCTGACCAATCTGTGAGAGAGAGAGAGAGTAGTAAACACACCGGAAGTGAATGGCTAGCTAGTTAAATTTTACATCTTGAATTCAAATGTGCCATACTGTCAGAAACTAAATATAAATATATCTCGACACAAAAATCTGATGTGACACAAAACACGAGTTGTGTGCTGTGCGACCAGTCACACCAGATTTTTTGTATCGAGATATATTTAGTTTCCGACAGTATGGCACATTTGAATTCAAGATGTAAAATTTATAAATATGAGGAAATAATTCTATTTCGTTACCATGGCAAACATTTTTTCTATCTTTCCTATGAAGTACAAGAGTAAAGTGTGCTTCAAAAAGATTTCAATGGCAGAATGAGAATATACATTTTATTAGATTAAAATTCATATAAATCAACTATTTTTGATATGGCCTTTAAAAAGTATAAGCTTATCAGTAAAATCTTTCCTGAAAATTGTTTCAAGTACACTTTACTGATGTAGTATTTCAGATTTTTTACTTTTCAAATTCATTTTCCGGCTACCCTTTACATAGAAGTTCTAATGTTATTTCCCTATGGGCATTTGAACTTAAATTTCAATTCAAAAGGGGAACTTTTTACACATGAAAAAAATGTTTTCCAATTCTTAATGCAAGTGGTCAAGTTTGAAACTAAGGTGCTATGGAAAACTAAATATATCTTGACCGGTTTGAACAGCACGGTGCACAACTTTCCCTTAGCGAAGGGTAAGAGAAAGTTGTGTGTTGTACGCCAGTTTTTGAGTTTTTTTTTCGATTTTCTTGATTTTTGAATCAATTATTTTTTAAATGCTCTTTAAAATTAACAGTGTATGTTTATATTCCCCCAATAATGTTTGAAGCTTGCACTTCATAAGAAAGATCGGAAAAATACATTGTAACAAAATACTGTAATAAATATTTTTATATGTTTATAAACTTTATATCTTGTATATCTTGAATTCTAATTAATATAATAAAGGAATTAAATAAATGTCGACACATAGAAAAAAATCTGGTGTGGACACACCTACCTTACCGAAATTAAGAGAAAGTTGTGTGACCAGTCACCTCAGATATTTTTAATGACATAAGTTAAATTAATTTTCTACAGATCTAAGTAGTCGAATAGGCCTTCCGTGCTCAGAAGAGATAACTATGTATACAATTTCTGGAAATCTTAATTGTGACTTTTCCCTATAGATAAAAAATAATATCCCCTTTAGTCACGCTCTAAAAAATAATTTTTTCCCTGATTAGTTCTCTAAGTGGATGATTCTTGTGCACGAAAGCAAGCCTAAACAAAGACATTAAAATCACTCTAATTCTAAAAAAAAAAACTATCAAATTATCGAATAATTAATCAAATTATAGCGAGAAGCTTCTGATCGTTAATTTAAATCTTCTAATAAAAAAATTAATTATCGGAGAAAAATTTAATTTGTTATCGTAAATCTTTTCTTTAATCATCAATTTTTTTAGATGATCATGAAAAAAAAGGAAACAATTGATTTGATTAGATGTTTCTATAATATAATAATATTACACTAGCATAAGAGAGAGTTCGCAGTCAGCAATTAAGGGCTGACGTAATAGACCCCTAAAGCGTTGGGCCCTTTAGCAGGCTTATATTTATTTAGCAATTATCAGGGCCTAATTTAATGGGGGACAGAGCCAGGTGGGCCCTGGCTCTTCTTAGGTGGTCCCTCCTCAACATAGACCTCCTTGTTAAATCAATATCAAACAACTTAATTTTTTAAAATTTCACTCTATTATGACCCATTTTGTCTAAAATTAACATTTTTTGATTTTTTTTTTTGAATATATACATTCTTAATGAATTCGTTAAAAAAAAATATTTGTTTTCTCATTTATAAATGTAAATAATAATATTCTCGTTAATTTTTTATGTTGGATTATAACTAATTAAAATGCATTTCAGAAAATTAAATAGGCAATTGGATGCATTAAAATGAATTCTGAGACGATTTAATCTTTAATATCTCATCTTCGGCGACTGTTAAAAAATTACTAATTTGAACAAATTCGTTCACCAGAAGATAACCATCGCAAATGATCATATTACTAATGCGTTTTTTTTTATTACTAGGTTGTTAAAACTCCCTAAAAATTATCTCCAAGCCCTAGATGAGCTTAGGACTATTAGTCACTAGTGAGTTAGTCATTTGGGTTGCCTACCTCTTAGGTAGCAAAAATTAATTCAATCATTTTATGGTCACAAATCATGAAGTTGATTTTTTTTTTTAAATGGCCTTGACAAGTACGCCATTCGGCCAGCATAGGTGACCAAGAACCCGAATTGTATGTACAATTATCAACGTTGAATCCATTGATAAATTTTTACAAATTCTATATATACTTGTATACAGTATAACCGCTTATAAAAATTGACAAGTGCAATTTTTATATATATTTAAATGAAATGGAGAAATGTAAGTCTTATTTATGTTTTATTCTATAGAAATTCACGATTTTCAATGCATCTATTTGAAATTAAGTGCACAGTTCTGGGATGACCGAGCTGGAGCTCGGTGGGTTTTTTTCTTTTGATAAAATTGGATAAAACTAAAAAAGTATTATACCACAGTAAAGTACTAGTACTCGAAGTATCCCAAAGATAAAACCTATCTTAATTTCATATTGTTACTTAAAATTTGAAATAAATCAGAGAATATTTTTGAGAAAATTAAAAAAACTAAATAAGTACACCAGTAAAGTACTAGTACTAGTGGTTTACCAAAGATGAGATCAATCGAAGTTTGTTTTGTATACCGCAAATAGGAAATATTTAAAATTTGAAAGAAAACGTCAAAGTGAATATTGAGAAAAGTGGAAAAAACTAAAAAAGTCCATCAGTCTGTCTGCTGTCTGTGTGTGTATCTGTGTTTGATTTTAAGCATGAAGGAATTGAGCTAAGAGGTTGAAATTTTATATTTAATTTAGGCACTCCCTGAGGCGTGAAAATAAGCTTTTAATCAAAATCGGCCAAAGAGTACTAGTACTTTACTGATGTACTTTTTCAGTTTTTTTTTTTTCGATTTTCTCAAAATTCGCTAGAACGATTTTGATTAAAATTTAAAAATCAATTATTTTTTAGATTCTCTTTAAAATGTATATTCTCAGTTTGCGCTGAAAATTGTTTGAAGCACACTTTACTCTTGTGCTAGGAAAAATAGTTGCCATGGTAACAAAATATAAATATTGTATTTTCCCATGTTTATAAATTTTAATTTTGAATTCTAATATATCGGCGGAAACTAAATATATATCGACACAAAAAAATCTGGTGGGGCAAGCACAGAACACAACTTTCGATTACCGAAGGTAAGAGAAAGTTGTGTGCTGTACGACCAGTCAGTGGGAAAAACTAACGCCATCTCTTGCAGCCTAGAGTAACTCGGTAGTGAATCGTCTTCTAACGGCTTTTCGAGACGAGCATCTTAAATTTATCATCTAGCTCAAATGGATTTGAAATATTTGCCCAATTGGAAATTTAAAATTTTCCAACGTCCAAGCTCAAATTAATTTTAACCGCTATCTCCCTCTGTATAAACCAACTATCAAGATCATCTCTAACCTTTTAGCCTAAAGGCAAGGGCTTGTTAGTTTATATAGAGTATTTAGAGAAATAATATTATCTCTACATCATATTTATCATTAGCTTGTTCTTTACCTGTTGTAATTATTCGTCAATATTGTTTAACAAAATATTATTTGTATTCGAATTTCCTACAATTGTCAAAAACATGGAATGTGTGAAAATTATTTTTAATCCGTATTACTCCTAACTGTATTAAAAATATTTTGGCAAAATTTATTAAATACGTTCCTTAATATATAATCTTGAAGTTTTCCATGGTTTCACAGATGTTTTTTTGATGTTGTTGAGGGGTGGATGGTATTTAGCAACATCGCACAGCTTTCGACCATAACTCAATCGGTCCTGGGAAATTAACTCTCATTTGGCTGCATATCAAAGATCCGGCCGAAAATGTAATTTCGTGAATTTATCACGGAATCCAGGCAATGTATGTGTGTTTGTATATACATTTAGTATATGAATGTGTATGTATTTCCCACTCTCTCTCTCTCTTTCCCCTCTGCTATGTGTATTTCTATATTGAGATGGCTTGCGTTGAATTTCATAACACGATCTAATTAGCAGTTTCCCTGCATTAGTATTCGACCCCATACGACTTTATTTTTTTTATTTTTTTATCATCAATAAATATCTCTCATGTGGCTATAAAAAAAAAATCAATCTATTAAATACTATAACAGGTTTTTAAACAATAAAAATTTGATTTAGAGTTTAGTAAAAAACTAAAACCTCCCACCATCCGACCTAATTATGTTCCAACGAAACTTTAAAAAATTCTTCTAATGAAATTTATATTTGTGAATTTTAATAGACTTGGAAATAAAAAAAAGCTATAAAAATAATGACTGAATTATAAAATATACAATATTAAAATAAAAATTAGAAACACGAGGTGATATGTTTCAT
Organism: Euborellia annulipes; assembly: GCA_023213315.1. Taxonomy (NCBI): domain Eukaryota; kingdom Metazoa; phylum Arthropoda; class Insecta; order Dermaptera; family Anisolabididae; genus Euborellia; species Euborellia annulipes. The sequence continues at coordinate 62,711 of JAKCPI010003056.1, forward strand.
ATTATATAATCTTATGTTTTTAGTTTTAATTTATCTAATTTTATAATTAATAATATAAATAATAGTAATTAATTAAATCATGTTTTGCCAGTTTAAATTTAATTTTACAAAAATTTTTTAACTGTAGATCATGAGGTGTTTTCTGAATTTGAATGATTTTATATTTTTAAATGATTCGCCTCAAAACCTAAAAAAAATATTGTCTATATTTTTTACCCAACTACAAATTGAATATGTTATGGTCACACCGTCTAGTTGCTCGCTTAGTGATTTATTTAAGTAAGCAAACACCTTATAACTTACGAGAGTAATCATACAAAGCGCTAGAGGTTATGCGAGTTGCATACTGGCTAGGCGTATAGTCTTGCCTGTTTTTTTCCGGTGTCTAATCTCTCTTTAATGATTTCAAAGACAAATTTTTAAAAACCAATCTTTAATGAATTATCATAGATAATTCAAATCGCCTATGTTTTTAAAACTGTTTTTTGGAATCCATTCTGCTTAATAAAAAAGCAATAGTTGAAAATAAAGCAGAAGAGTAAAGTAGAGCAAATAAAGAGAAAAGGCTCTCCAAAGGCGGATGCCAAATGCCGAAAAAGGAGACAAAATTTTATTTGTCCATCCTCAGTCCTTGTAGGCTTATAAACTAATTAGGCACAAAGTTGTCATTGTTGCTGTGGCACGAATTTGTGCACATGTATATTTTTTTTTTTATAAAAACGGGCGAATGTTTAATGCTTCGTGAATGTCTATTAGATAATCATTTAATATATTTTTGTTAAATTTTTAAATGTTTTTATAAATTTAATAACATTCTTGGTCATTGGTTATTTGATAAATTTTATCCTCACAAGTCTTTTTCTATCTTATCCTTTTCAATTTATTTTATTATACTATTTAGTTAATATTTTTTGATTCGTATATAGAATCTCTCTAATAAAGCAAGAGTTTGGAATCTGTGGCCTGTTCATTTGCAAATCGCTTCATTCTAATCTAAACACGATGGCCAATAAAACAGCTGCTATACGATAAACTGTCAAATGCATAGTTGTTTGTTTTATAAACCCCCTGTGTCCCCCCCCCCTCCACCATCCACATTACTACCCTTGAGCACTCGAAACTTTCAAATTCCCCCATCCACTAGTTTCTTTTCATTGCATATAAATATATAATTACCCGAAAAGAGATGAAAATTCTCTCTCTCTTTAATTTGTTAATTTATCCTTTTTTTTTTTATTAATTTTATTTCATGGGTTAATCAGAATCGATTACGCGCTTAGGCGCACGCGTGCGCGTTTTACAAATGCGCATGCGTAGGCCCCCTTACAACTTGTACAACATGCATATAATATGTGTGATGGATGACCGCACGATTTTACGGCCGCGCACTCATGCCGGAAATTAAAAGATAAAAAAAAGAGAGAGAGAGAAGCCTCCTCCTCTTTCACCATAAAAATCCTAGTAGATGTCAAATCCTTTTTAAAAGCGCCATTTAATTTGAAAACATTTTAATTAGCCTGACACGATTCTATATGAATATTTGGACAAATGATTTGAACTCGGCTTTTTCTCTCTCTGCTTTAATTTCTATCTATATTTGATATAAATTATCTGACAACTCAATTTTTTTTTTTTGTTAAAATTCAATCACCATAAATTTTTTTAAATAATAATCTTATCAGTTTATCTATTTTTCCAGCTGTTGGTTTGATCTTCATTAGTTTATAAATGTATAAATTAACACATAAATCTCCCTCTCTTTCTGGGCGATTTGATAAATTTTATAAATAATAAAAAATTTGTCTTATTTAAGTAGCTTACTCTTCAAAGTATTGGCATCACCCTGGTACAGATTGCACAGATAGGACTTTTGTTTAAGGGGAAAGAGAGGGACTTTTTTTTCTATTGTGGATTTATTTTATCATCCACCTCTGTAGATGTAGCCTATAATTATTTTATTTTTAGAAGAACCAAGTTAATTGTGTTACAGATTCGTCTTACATTTAACAAATGCAGGTGGTCGGAGTTATATGACTTGACCAGACGCCTAATCAGCAAGAATTAGAAACTTATCTAAGGTTCAGACATGGGAAATAAATTGGACGATATCAACAAAAATTGTTTCCCATGGGAAGTCGAATCCGATATATGCTATGTCAACTCAGAATCACCGCCGCGTGATAGCAAAAAAGGCCTATATAAGGTTCAGAGAGCAAGCAAGAGACAATATACCTTCATATTGCGTTCTAGTAACGACTCTCTTTATATCACCATACAGTGTCTTACTCTTTTATTTTCATCTTTATAATTTCCACCGTCACCGTGGCGGCAACCAACAAAAACTCCTTTACAAACCATCAGCACCAACCCACAACAATGGAAATAAAATTTTGAATGGTACTTCTCTCTAAATTGTTACATGCTTATAATATTCCCATTTACTTTTTTAGTCTGCATGTTCTAAGAATAAAATTTAAATTTATTTAAATATTTATTTCTCACTCCTCTCCTTCCCGTGGCAGACAGGGTAACAAAACAAGGGTTGTAAATTCGAATCACAGAAAAATTTAAACACTAATTTGTTCACTGACAGACAGACGTCAACAGCCCTTTGATTGGCTAAAAGCAAAAGGACCTTAAAGCAAAACATGCGAACTTTCATGATGGACTCAGATACCGAAAAGACAAAAAATATTTAGAATATATTTTATTTTACTGGAATTGCCTTGAGCTGCTCCATCAGTCTAATATTCATTTAGAGTCCTGGTAGGTTGTCTTAAATTAATTACAGAATTTTTTTTTTTTTTTTGAAACATTTCATTCCCTGTTCCTAAAATTTGTGATCTTCTAATCTAACATATCTATAAAATATTTATTTTTAATTAAAAAAAATCTACATGTCATCACGGCATATTGCTTTTTATCCGTTTTAACCTGAGGCCTTAAAAAGGCAATTATTTTATCTTTAACAATTTTTTATTATTTAATTTCGATTACAAAAAAAAACAATATCTCTTTTTAAATAAAAAAAAAAAGTTATCCCAAGCAAAATTGGACAAATGTAAATTCATCTGGCGAATGATGAATGCGCAATGGATCCATGAATTTTATGGATATGTAAATGTAGAGAGGCAGACAGGGTTTATTTACTGATGGTTTCGGGAGATTCCTAAGCAACATAAAATCGAGCACGGATGCGTTTAATCCGATTGCGAACCAACAGCCGGTGCTTTCCTTTCATTTGTTCCCCTTTCAATGCAATCAAAACAATAAAAATTAACAAATACAATTGCTTACTTTGTCATTCATTATTCATTCATCTTTTAAAGGCAAGAGATTAGGACTTTTTGGAAATTAAATTATTTCTTAAAATTATATTTTACTAATAATATAATATACAACAAGGACATTAGATTAGGGAGGGGGGGGATGTAACAATTTAAATGGAAACAAAATTTTTTACGGTACTGCCTGCATGTTGTGAGAAAAAAATGTAAAATTATTTAAATATTTATTTCTCATTTATCTCCTTCCCGTGGCAGAGAGGTAAAAAGTCCGTGATTTCTTTCTGAAATTTCGCTAACTAAAATAGCATAGGAGTGTTTTTTTTTAATTTATTTAAGTTCTTTTTGGAATACAAGGCTTTTTAGGCCCAGATCCCATTTTTTTAGTATCCAAAATAATTTAGAAAAATTTTCAACCGGGGCGTGTGTATCCCTCGTGGTCTGCATAGTGAACCTTAAGGGACACACAGGGATATACCCGTCCACACCAGGGACTCACAGGGGTCCACACGCCCGCACCAGGGACACACACAGAATATTGAAAGTGACCAGAAGAAAAATGTGTGTTCCTGGTGTGGACGTGTATATCCCTGTGTCCCTTAAGGTTCACTATGCAGACCTGCTGCGAGCGTGTGTATCCCTCGATCATTTTTACTGGGAGGTGCTCAATAGGGTGGGTCGTTTTGCCATTTTTTACGGAGCGAAATGTAATACCCGGCAAAAGGGACCCACCCACATGGACATTACAGATATAATTTTTTTTTTTTTTTTCAAATCGGAAAATATCTTCTATGAGAATTTTTACCTCAAAGTTTTGAAATTTCGACTGAAAATCCCAAAATTGTCATTAAGTTTAGTTGGGTTATTAAGCGACTATATTTTTGGATAACGAGATGTCACTTGCGATGAAAACTGACATTCTAGCTTGAAAATCCCAGTTATATGCCCCTGGAAGAGCCCAGAGATGCCTCCTCTTAAAGGCAAGAGATTAGGACTTTTTGGAAATTAATGGTACCTACAGAATTTGCCCCGTTTTCAACCTCAGAGAAGGCATCTCTGGCCCTTCCAGGGGCATATAACAATGGCAATTTGGGGCTAGAATGTCAGTTTTCATCGCAAGTGACATCTCGTATATCCAAAAATATGGTCGCTTTATAACCCAACTTTAGAACATAATGACAATTTTGGGATTTTCAGTCGAAATTTCGAAACTTTGAGGTAAAAATTCTCACAAAAGATATTGTCCGATTTGAAAAAAAATTATATTTGTGATGTCCATGTCTATGTGGGTGGGCCACTTTTGCCGGGTATTACATTAGTGATGGGGAAAACTGATGATTTTGGAATCACCTACCCAAATATCCACGAATAGCTTCAAATTCTCAGTCAACAAAAAAAGTTTTTTGTTGCCCTGTGTAATTAATTGATTCTAAAAACTTCCAAAATAAATGTCATAATACTTTAAATTAAAGCAAGATACTTATGCTTTATTCATAGAGTTTTATATAGGACTCCTTTATCTTTTGATCGCTTTCTTTGGAAAAAAGTGGCAAAACGACCCACCTTAGTGCTCAATAATGTCATCTCCTAGAAAACGACCGTTTTTCGGATATTGTTCTCTTGGACACTCATGATAAAATAATTGAAACGAGCTCAATTCCGCAACTAAGGGTGAGTTCGAGACACACGAATGCGAAAGACCCTCTAAAGCAGTATTTATATTCAATTTAGAAAAAGGGCGTAAAAGCACTTTTTCAAATTATCTTTTTATTTTATTTTTTAAGACGTTATTTATTTTTTTTTTTTATAATTCTAATTGATTTCATGAATCAAATTTCATTACCTTGTTGATCCAATTCCATTTTAATTGTCATTTCGAGGCATATTTTTTTTTTTTTACCAAATCATGGTTATATTCATTTTCAGCCAATTGCGAACAGATTGATTTACAATCTACCAATAATTTTAAATGATGAAATGTCAAATATACACGAACTGAGCCCAACCCAAATTAAACTGTGTATATGGACGTGATGCTGTTAGCTAGGGATGGTGAGGGTCACAAAAATGGAAACAATATTTTAATAATAACTTTTAACGATTTATTTCCATTCCACTACTACTAGTAGCTAGTGAATGATTCTATCCCGCTAATTGAAAAAACCCCAGAAATGATCTTTATTATTGACATGTTATTAGCTTTATTTCATGAGAAAAATATACATTTATTTGCTATTTTTATTTATAAATTAGCAGTTGCCTCTTAGGGAAAAATATATTTTTTTAAACTTGTTTAAGGCTTTTTGGAATCCGGGCTATTTAGAACTCGTCCCTATTTATTTAAATTGATTTGTATTCAATTCAATTGAAATAACTTTTTTTCCTGGGGCGGAATGCGAACCCTTGACCTTTGTTGGAGAAAACACTCCATTATTTCTCACAATGAACTTAAAAATTTTTATAACTGGTATATATCAATATATATATATACCAGGTATATATATATATATATATATATATATATATATATATTGGCAAGGGTTAGTTAAATAAGGAAGGTATAATAAATTTAATTTTAAAAAAATGTAAAAATGATAGTTATGGTAACTTGATTTTGAAGGGGGTAAGTACTCAAGTATTAATACGTAAGAAAATTTTTGACAGCTTTAGAATTCATCCGTCTTGTCAGCAATAATAAGTAATAATAATAAATCCCCACATAAACATCATATTCTTATAGGTTTGAGCTTTTTTTTTAGAGATTAGCAACCATTTTTCTTTGAAAAATGTTTACGTAAGCAAATGATTAATCCCCCTGTTGACAAAAATAAATAAATGTGTACTCCCTGTGCATTTCTCTATGCCACACTTGAATGGCTCCAGAGTGGAAAGCCTACATTAGGAGAATACAACATTTTGGATAGCTCAAGGTAGCTATTCAAACGCACATCAGCTGAAAGTCTCATTTATATAATTTGTTAATTAAACCTATTATAAAAGTCAGGCTCACAGCAGAATTGTTATCACGAGCTATCCAAAATTATGTATGCTTCTATTGTTTAATTAAATTAAAAAAATGTATTTCAACTGAATTTGGTACCGAGTCGCCGAGCCAAAACACAAACTATCCTTATGTTAAACGATATATTGACAGACTTAGTTCGTCGGGTGTTGTTTGAAAACCACCAACTATTTCAAACAAAAATCTCTCTTTAACCCATATCCTACCAGTGTTGCGTTTGCGCAACACTAAATAAAAAATTTTTTTCTCTTCAACTAATAGAGCTTTCGTTTTAATTATTTTTTTATATATTCTTTATTATGTCCTTTTGTCTCTTAATCATAGATAATGCCTTTTTTTACAACCTTTCATTATGATTTATTTTTTTAAACTTGGGCACCTGAAAAAGTGTATTTTAAAGATTAAAATATTTATTAATTAAATATTTTTTTTTTAATTTTTTTTATTTATTTATTTTCTTAGAAGGTCTAATGACCACTCTAAACCTTTCTTTGTCCTTTGTTTTTGCAAAACAAAGAAATTATTTGCTTAGAAACTTCAGTGTTTCGTTTGCGCAACGTTGGGAGGAAGTGTGAACAAAAAGGTTCTAAATCCTATTAGTGATTTGACTATTGGACCCCTCATTTTTCATAGAATTTTTAACATCTTTACAAAAACGAAAGTTTATCGACTCTTTTATCTCATTTTTGTTCATTTAAAAAAAAAAAAAATTAAAAAATTCTCTCAAAGAATCGGGGTAAGTGCGGAATAAGATAAATTTTTTTTTCAGTGGTTACATTATGTAGCAATCATTTTAGCAGAGATCCACTAAAAACGGTAAAAAGATATAATAGGAAAAAAGGAGAGGAAATAAACATCTCCCAAACTAAAATAATATCTCAATACAATTTGGGAATGGGAGGTGTTGATTTGCACGAAAATGCAATTGGAAAATATAGGTCAAGAATACTTGAAAAAAATGGTGGTGGTCTTTATTTATAAATAGTATAGATTCCACAATAGTAAATTGTTGGAAAGTATATAATATTGCTAATAATAAGCAAATTAGTCAATTAGATTTTAATTCGGCTTTAGTGTTAAGTCTATGAAAATGGAAGAGCGTTGCGAGCAAAGTGGCTCGGAACCTTCCTCTGTCCATGACATGGAGCATTTGGTGATATCGAATGAAAAAAAAAGTGAGAAGAAGGTGTAAAGTGTGCCAGTCCGACTATTTATATATGTAATAAATGTAAAGTACATGTAAATGTCAAGTGTTTTTCGAAATTTCACACAAAATGATTTATTTTTATATCCCATATCATCCCATCGTTTCGTAAACGCAACACTAAAAAAAGTTGTATAAAATAATTATTTAATTAAAAATATCAAAATAAAGTTGTCAAATACATATAAAAAAACATGTGGGATGAATATATGTAAATATTTTTAATAAAAAATTTAAAATAAAAAAAATGATTTTTTTTTTAGTTCTTGAATCCTCCCAACGTTGCGTTTGCGCAACACCCGTTTCCCGTGAAGTGTGCGGTGCGGGAATTTTTTTTTTATTTTTCTCACATTAGTGGAGACCTAATATAACTATTTATAGGAAAAAATTTTAAATTTTCAAAAAATTTTTAAGGCTGGTAGAATATGGGTTAAGGTTGTTCGGACATTAAAGCACTTTGGTAGATTAAAAGCTAATTTTTTAATATGTTATTAATCACTATCAAATACGTATAAAATAAAATTTTGAAGCAGATCTGACACAGGGTTATCGTGTAATTAATTTTTAAAAAATTGAAATTTAACATGTAGCCTATGGGGAATAACGACGAAATTCACACGTATCGAATTATATAGGCATCTGTGCAAATGATACAAAAACAAAAAAACTTACATTTTATTAATTCACTTCCGAGGAATACGTTAAAAATAAAACCAAAAGTTTCTGCCGACCGCTTTTAAAGATATTTTAACAAGAAAGTCAAAAAATTCTCCAAAATGACAGTCGCTAATATTTAAAAATAATGAATTCTCGAGAGTCAGACCAGCCTGGCAACGTCGCATAGCATAAGTGTCTTATCTCTATGTCAGATACATTTTTTTTTTCAATTTTACAATATTTTTTCTCGCAAATCGTCCATTGTGTTTAAACTGATTTGCATTAAACATTGTAATATATTAAATAAAATAAAATTTAAGGCGTTTAAGATTTAAAATAGATAGTTGATGAATGCAATGTTGCCAGTTCTATATTACGTGAAAAACTGCTCGAGTCAAAAGTCATTCATTTATTATTTTTGGTAATTAAATTATTAACTTAATACAATTATAAACTCTGATAGGTCACGACTAAATTATAATAAGGAATTTTGGCATTCAAATTTTTAATTTTATTTAAAAAAAAATTTAGATTCTATTATGACTTACGATGTACTATCCGAACAACCTTAAAAAAATATAAATTAGAAAGGATTCAACAAATCGAAAAAATATCGATTTGAAGAGAATACTCAATTTTATTTATAATTTCCAACCGAGTTGTAACAAATCTTAAATTAAGCCCGCGTGAAGTGAGAACCGTTTTCGTTTGCTAATGAGCTAGCCCGCCCTGAAAAGGGGGTGGACTCTCGCCACGCATACAAACGAGCAACGTGTATAATTGAACGTTAGGAGCTCGGGAAGAGGGCGCCTGAAAAGGATCCGTTTCGAATAGCGAGTGGATTAGCAAGTTGCAACCTGCTCCTCTCTCTCTTTCTCTTTCTCGTATTTCTACTGCTTTCCATCCATTCCCCCTTTCTGTTACTGCTACTTGGCTTGGAAGCACGCGTTAATTACATTCGCGACTCTTGATCGAAGCCCTAAGCAATCTTCTCTCTCTCTATCTATCTATTAACACACACGCACGCACACTCTAGGGAAACCTCAAATCCCCAATTTTAATCATTTCTCTGTAAGTCAGTTAAAAGGGGTGGAAAAAATCGATGATATATAAAACTAGTTAAAAAGACTAAATAAATCTAATATTTAAAAAAAATAGAGGTCGATAGCTTCAAAATTATGGCCGCTGGACGATTTATTTCCAAAAATGCACCTCGAGACGTGCACCTTAAAGGTATTTGGTTATATGAAAGCCAATTTTAGAAATATAATATAAATATAAAAAATTCAAGCCTTACAATCATATTTTATAATTAAAGGTCATATATATACATACACCTGTTTACACACAATGATAAAGAAAGCCTTTTGGTTATTTGATAAATAAAAAAAAAAGTGACGTTCAAAAAAAATGTTTTTATATTTGCTTGACTTTTGTTATTGGCAGAAATAATTAAAAATGAACAAAAAAAATCCGATTTTCCTGACATATGGATTGAGTATTTTATTTTTATTTGAAAGATGATATCAAAGTAATTTAATTTGTAAATATGTTTTTATAGGCAAATAAAAAATAGGAAAGGATCAAGATTAGAAAAAAAATTTCAATATTAAATTAAAATTCAAAGGAAAAAATTTCAAACCGATTTTAAAATATTTGCAAAAAAAAATTCTTTAGTATTTTTAGTCAATGAATCAAACCTCCCGAATGTATATTGGACAATCAAAAGGAGAACCTATCAAATTTGAGACATTTATTTACAAAAGTGGTTTCATCTCATATGCCATTTTATGAAAAATTTTGCAACTTTGTTATTTATTTGTTAGCTCTTGGACCATAGCTCAGTGGTAGAGTTACTGCCTCTTGTTCTAGGGGTCAATTTTTGAAATTTTAAAGAATTATGACATTTGTTTTGGAAATTTTTAGAATCAATTAATTATATATATATATATATATATATATATGTTCTGGAAGGTTTCCGCGACTGGATGTATGCGAAGATAAGTTTTCTCGGGTTGAGTCGCGTGTGATGCGGAGATTTACTCGACGTTTCGGCTCTCCTTTTGGAGCCATTTTCAAGAGTATGGAATTAGGGGGAATTGTTGGGGTGGATTGTTTACTTCTATTATTTGATTACTACTAACAAAGGGACCTCCATTAGCAAGGTCATTAAACCTAACAAAGGGTCCCCTTCCACCACACTAATTAAGCAGTCCATTATGATTCAAAAAGGGATTACCACTCCGAAACCAATTAGCTCTAAAAATGGGTCAGGCAATAACAAAGGAATGACCATTAGTATCCCAATTAACTCAGGTATAAAAGCAGCAAACCCAACCGAGAAGGCTCAGTCGTCAGATAGCCAGCCAGCATTCAAGACCTCGAGCGCCACAGCAGTAAGACAAACCAAAACACAAATCACTTCGACCATCAACACGCAAACCGCCACCACACAACCCAACACATCTCAAAGACAAACACAAGCCTCGGAAACATCCGGCAATACATCGACTGGGGGAGTAGGCAGATTGAGGCCCCAAAGTCAACCTAAATCAAACACAGACACGATCACACATACACACACCCAATCCAAATCTCAGAAACAAACCCAATCTCCTAACACATCCACTAACCAAACCAATAACACATCGACTTGGGGAGGCAGACTGAGGCCCCGTAGTCAACCCAAACCGAACACAAACGCAATTACACACACTCAACCTTCCTCCTGCTCTCAGAGACCAAACCAAGCCTCTGAGGCATCCAAATTGACCTGGGGACCAGCAAGACTGCGACCCCGTAAACAATCCACCCCAACAATTCCCCCCTAATTCCATACTCTTGAAAATGGCTCCAAAAGGAGAGCCGAAACGTCGAGTAAATCTCCACATCACACGCGACTCAACCCGAGAAAACTTATCTTCGCATATATATATATATATATATATATATATATATACATAAAAAGATAATCCCTCCCTTATGAATGTATTTATTCTGTGATGAAGGCTTTACAAAAATAAAAATCTATTTTATTTTATATTATTCATTTTCTCATTCTATAGGATTCGACCACTTTACTCTTGTACTCCATAGAAAACATAGGAGAAATGGTTGCCATGGTAACAAAATATAAACATTTTGCCATACTTATAAATTTTACATCTTGAAAATCGAATGTACCATACTGTTGGAAACTAAATACATGTCGACACAGAAAATCTGGTGTGACAAGCACAGTACACAACTTTCGATTACCGAAGGTAAGAGAAAGTTGTGTGTTGTGCGCCAGTCACACCAGATTTTTATAATATAACATCAAGCGTGCAAAGAGTAGAAGAAGTTTCATCAGTTATCTTTGTGCTAAATATATAAAAAATAATTATGGGGCCCTCGGGTTTGGCGTAGTTGGTAGCGCGCCCGCCTTGTATACCAAGGATCGAGAGTTCGGATCCCAGGGAGTCCGATGATTTTATTTAAGCCATTTCACTATCAAATGGCTTAAATAAGAATGCCAGGACCACAAATACATATATTTACAAATAACGGTTATCGCATAAAGTCTTATATGGCCTAAGTTGCCGAAAAGACTGTGTGTATGTGTGTGTGAATGTGAATGGGAAAAAAGTGTGAGTGTTTAAAAAATAATACCAGAGAGGTTGTTAAATTGGAATAATAGTGTGGTTGTGGCTGTTGGGCTATTTTAAGAATGGTTTGCAGACGCAAAGATTGGCAGCCAAAGTTTTATTAAGAGTTTATTGGGGGCGATGTTTCGGTCCTCTTCAGAACCCAACAAATGACCAAATTAAAGTATCTAAAAATTATTTGCATCTATATGCGAATAATCTCCTATCTACAAATAATTTTTAGATGATTTAATGGGCTTGAGACCTCTATCGAGATTGAAATGCCGGCCCAATAAACTATTAAAAAAATTTTAACTCGAAGCCGCGAAGTCTGCAACCCTTCCTTGATAGAATAATATTAGGAAAAAGACTAGGGCACTACGGGTTATAGGAAAGGTGCTCAGAAGGGTCAAACCCTCAATTAAAATAGGACAAATCATTATTATCCCCTATTACCCTTTCCATAATGCGCCATTAACTCTCCACGTCAGAGATTTCAAGCCTCATCTTAATATAAAATCCTTGGGGACCACTATGTTTAATGATCCTAGAGTCGACAAAGTCAAACAATTGTATATATAAATATAAATATGTCTATAAAGAAATTCGTGAATAAAGCAACAAAATTAAAGGATGCTACCTACATGTGATAATTTCATTGTTTTTTTTGTTTTTTTATCTAAGTAGATAAACATTATTTATTGAAATGTTAAAGCGTAGAATCATAAAAGTTTATTTTTTTCTAAACAACGAAATAATCACATGTAAAAATGCAAAGATAGTGCGCGGAATATGAAAACAAACACTCTTGAAAATAATAATATTTAAGTAAATAAATATTTCAATAACTTTGATAGATATATAGATGGTTAGATAGTTTAATAAATGAAAGATAAATAAAAATAAATAGACTCCAGTAATATTAAAAGAAGATACACTAATTAAACTTGACAAATTATCGATAAAATCCGGTCATAATGAGATTATTATAGCGGGCCATGTACCAAGCAAAATAGGGATGAAACAATTTCCTAAGAGATGCATTATACATTTTATTTACTAACTAGAGTAAATACCAAAAATGTTTTTTAAACAAAAATTGATAGAAACACCCTCGATTTTATGCTGAATCAAATACATTTAGATTTTAGCAGCTGATTTCAAGAAGATGAAAAAAATGACACAAAACATTTGCAAATTTGTTTAATTAACTCGAGTTTGAGTACTTATGCATTATTATTATTTAATTGATATGTAAAAGATTAATAATGTTTGATAATTGAATCATTTCTAGAATAGATATAAAAAAGAAAAGAATATATAAAAAATATTTTTTTTTAATAGGCACTAACCTCACTTGTCATTTTTTTTTCATCACATTTAACATAAAAATATGATTATTTTATTCATTATAAACGTAAAAAAAAGTGAAAATAATTAAATATTTTTCAAGGAATTAAATAAATTCTACCTTTAAAAGTTGAAATTTGCAGCCAGACAGGTCCGATCGTCAAATGTAGGAAAATCACTTTGAATTCACAACACACATAAAAATAAAACTATAACGAATTATTATATAACTAAATAAATAACACAAATAAATAAATACTTTTTAAATAATAACGAAACGTTAAAAAAAAACACGGAACCAAATGACAGATCAAGAGGCGGGATCGAGTCGGCGAATTAGTCAAGTTAGTCGCCGTCTAGAGAGCGCTGCCAACGCCATAGATACGCAAATACACACTCACACTCACATAGATGCCGAAAAAGATCTTAATAAAAATAAAAATATAAAAATTACATTTTATATTTTTCTCTTCATGAGCTTAGGATACTTTACATACTCTGGGCAGAAAATATTTTTTTTTACTATTTAAATTACACCTCCTACTGAATTATAGGTAATTATTTTATTTTATTTCTCAAAAATAAATTTTTATATTTAATTTTTTTTTATTATTTATTATAATAGTGGTATTTTAATTATTTAATTAAATTTTATTAATATTAAAATTACTGATCAAAAGTTATTGTCTTCATGTAGCTTCTTTTCTCTTTTCTAAACTCTATGCCTTCATAGATAGTCTTTGCTCTTTTTCTATACTCGTTGCTTCAAGTTAAAATTTGTACTGTGATATTCTGACGTTTAATTTTTTTTGTGTTGTGTTCTCTCCTTGTCTTCAATATTCTCATCGAAATTTTCTTCTCAAATGTGTGAGTTGCATTTATAAATAAATAATTATTAATATTTTAATAAAAGATATTGGTAGATATAATTATTAAAAGTTTATTTTTGATATATGACAGCTCTCATCCGTAGACACATTCATTCCATTCAAATAAACAACAGAATTCCTTAATTATATTATTTAAATAATTAGTACAAATTTAAAATTATATAATTCCTGATTTATTATGCCATGGATTTATGATGGTATATATTTTTAATATAATTTAGGGCAATAAACATACAAACACACCTTGACAGAAACTATTCCCTGACAGAAACCTAATCAATTTTCTTAAATTTTTGCTCATCAGAAAAATAATTGCTTGCATTTATCGCAAATAACATTTTTAATCATTTAATTACTAAATATAATATTTTGAGGCTTCTAATGATTTTATCATGAGAGCTTTCAATTTTTTTTTTTTTTTTAATTTACTGGTAAGCTTAGCATATTTTATTTTATTATCAATCTTATTTTATTATTTAATTAATAGCCTATTTTCTCTTTTTTTATTAAAAAGACTGATTCATTTGAACTTAACTTTTGTGCCCATTGTTTTAATTTAAACTAAATCACTTCATCATCATATAAATGTATATATCTATCCTTTATGATTATATATATGTTGATGAAATAGTAGGCACCCAAGAAAATGGGATTTTTTGAATATTTATAAATATTAATCTTAATTAGGATAACTTCTAGGGTTATTATTAAAGCGGCAACATGCCTTTGCTTATATGATTATTTCCTTGTTTTATTTTTTTTTTACAATTCACAACAGAATCACTAAATTTTATTATTTAAATAATTATATAATTCTTGATTAATTGTAGGCAGCCAGGTAAATGGGATTTTTTGAATATTTAAAAATATTAAGCTTAATTATGATAACTTCTAGGGTTAATATTAAAGCATCAACATGCGTTTTCTTATATGATTATTTCCTTGTTTTATTTTTTTTTTTACAATTCACAACAGAATCACTAAATTTTATTATTTAAATAATTATATAATTCTTGATTAATTGTAGGCAGCCAGGAAAATGGGATATTTTTTGAATATTTAAAAATATTAAGCTTAATTATGATAACTTCTAGGGTTAATATTAAAGCAGCAACATGCGTTTTCTTATATGATTATTTCCTTGTTTTATTTTTACATTCTCTTACCTATATACCGTATATATATTGAGAGAGAGAGAGAGGGAGAGAGAGAAAAAGTATTGGATTCATGTCAAAAATTCGATGTCTAGATTTTGATGGATATACACGTTTTGAGGTCCCCAGAATCCAAAAAGTAGTTTTCGCGACATGGTCTGTCTGTGGGTGTGTGGGTGGGTGTTCATTTTTAAGCATGAAGGAATTGAGCTATGAGGCTGAAATTTTATATAGACTATAAGTTAAATACCCCACGGGAGCGTGAAAATAAGCTTTTAATCAAAATCGGCCAAAGAGTACTAGTACTTTACTGATGTAGTTTTTCAGTTTTTTTTTTTTCGATTTTCTCGAAATTCGCTCCAACGATTTTGATTAAAATTCAAAAATCAATTATTGTTTAGATGCTCTTTAAAATGTATATTCTTATTTTGCCATTGAAATCTTCTGAAGACCACTTTACTCTTGTATTTCATAGGGAAGATAGGAGAAATGGTTGCCATGGTAACAAAATATAAATATTTTTCCATACTTATAAATTTTACATCTGAATTCAAATGTTCCGTACTGTCGGGAACTAAATACATGTCGACACAAAAAATCTGGTGTGACAAGCACAGAACACAACATTCGATTACCAAAGGTAAGAGAAAGTTGTGTGCTGTGCGCCAGTCCACCAGATTTTATTTTTTTAATAAAAAAAACATTCACACTTTTTCTCATTCACACTCACACTCATACAGTCTTTTCGGCAACTCAGGCCATTTAAGACTTTAGACGATAACCGTTGTAATTAATATCATGTATATATTGTGGGTTCAGTCATTTCTATTTAAGCCATCTGGTATCCAAATGGCTTAAATAAAATCATCGGACTGCCTGGGTCCGAACCCGCGACTTTTGGTATAGGAGGTTTTTACATCTTGAATTCAATTGTATCCTACTGACGGAAACTAAATATATGTCGACACAAAAAAGCATAGCACACAACTTTCGATTACCGAAGGTAAGAGAAAGTTGTGCTGTGATCACAGAGGCGTACCGAGGCAGTTGGGGGCCTGGGGCGGCACTAGAAGAGGGGGCCTAATATTGAATTTTTTTGGGGGGGGGTGCTCATCTTTAAATATCCTTCTCCATACACAAAAATATTTTTAAAATATCGTATATCCCTGAACCCCAAGGGCCCCGGGGCCTCTCAAAGGGAAATTTTCATTAAATTTTGCTTTTTTTATCTAATTTTTTTCCGTTTTTACTTGAGGCCTGAGGGCCCGAGGCCTCTCAAAGGGAAATTTTCATTAAATTTTGTTCTTACTTGAGCCCTGGGGCCTCTCAAGGAGAAATTTTCTTTAAATTTTGCTTTTTTATATAAATTTTTCGGTTTTTATTTGAGCCTAAGGGCCCCGGGGCCTCTCAAAGAGAAATTTTCATTAAATTTTGTTCTTACTTGAGCCCGGGGCCTCTCAAAGGGAAATTTTCATTAAATTTTGCTTTTTTATCTAAATTTTTCCGTTTTTACTTGAGGTCGCCTAAGGGCCCCGGGGCCTCTCAAAGGGAAATTTCCATTAAATCTTTTTTATAAATATATGGGGGCCTATTCCGGCTCGGGGCCTGGGGCGGACCGCCCCCACGCCCCCCTCGGTACGCCACTGGCGCTACAGTCACACCATATTTTTATTTCACTACTTAAATATTAAATATTAAGAGCCCTTGGCCTATGGCTAGGGGTTTAGGGGTAGAGCATTGGCTTCTGATACCTTTCTTGAAAAATCTAAAACACTTTTCCTGAAAACTCAAAAATTGTTATAAGTTTATTCCTGAAAAGAAAAAATATTATTAACAACCTTCATATGAGTTTTGGTGCTAGAGATATTGAACCGGAAAAAAAAAATTGTACAGTAAAAATTTTCAAATTATTCAAGTAAAATATATAATGGCTGAATGTTTCACTTCAGAAGGATTATTATTAGTTAGTTATAGGCTATATTTATTAAACCTACCATATGTATAGTATATAAAATTTATTCGTCCTAAAGAAGGTAGTGAAGAACGACTCGAAACGAATTAATAATATTTGATTCTACTCGATAGCCATAAAGTGAAACTAAATTCTCTTATTTATTTTCGTTTTCTAAATAATGGAATGATTTCAATGTTGACCTTTATATTATAAAGCAACAAATTTTGCTCGAAGGGACAGAATTCCTCGAATTAATAATATTTGATTCTACTCTACCCAACGACGAGAAATTCTAATTAGAAGAGATGATTAATTAATATAATATATTTAGTATCTCTATAAAAGATGAGAGAGGGGGCGATTAAATATGATTTTTTAATCAATTAATTTGCCTCTCTTTTGTTTGTATATTATCATGGAGAAATTACGCTTTCCAAATGAAATCGCGCCTGGCTGCCTGGCTGACCATAGGATAATAATTGAATGCATATAAATCAAGCAATTATGGGAACATTTTGTAAGCTCTGATTATATCTAAACAAAATTAAAACGATTTCAAACAAACAGAGGCCACTTTATTATCGTTTATATACCGATTTAATAACAACATGTTCTAATTTTGTGACTAAATCTTACTAATGCGGATTAACATAGAATTTAGTTTCAAGTGAAAAACAGTTCACACATACTCTCGTAATCCCATTTTAGTATGACCAACGAATGAGGAAATTGTACAAACTATGTTACTTTTGGAAAATAATCTGAATTGGCAATCATAGGAAGATGGCAAATACATATCTATTATATGTAAAGCTGCTTTTTTATATTGACTATTTAATCTAGAAAAATGGAAACGGCAAGCTCTAAATCAGTGGTCGTCCATGGACCATAAGTAGTCCGCGAGATGGGTGTCATTATTAAAAAAAAATGACTAAAATTATAGAAATTATTAACATTAAGAGCCTTCGGCGGGCTTTGTGACTATTTCGTTCTATGTTATTTGCCCAAGCAAAATGTCCTGTAAAGTTTGAATCCATAATCTTTGCGGATAGCTCATTTGGTTGAGGAGATATTAAAGAAAATCTCCTTGTGCTAGAGCATAATATTTTTTTTTTTTTTTTTTTTTTTTTTAATAAAAAAAAGTAGGCCTACAAATTGGTCTGCCCCCCAGATAAAATTGTAGCGTAAAAGTGGTGCGTGACTTAAGTTTTGATATATGTATATTAACATATTCATTTGTTTCATTTCATATATTCATATTAATATATTCATATAGGTAAGAAAAAGTAAAAAGTAGGAAAGAAATTACAGTAGTAAATTCAAAGGGGGCGCTCTCACTGTGGATTTTCTTGACATTAAACATTTTAATAGAGGTTATTTCTCCATATTTAAGGAAAAAAAAGTTGGTATGGCTGTCGCACATCACAGAACTTTCTCTTACCTTCGGTAATCTAAAGTTGTGTTCTGTGCTTGTCACACCAGATTTTCCGTGTCGACATATATTTAGTGTCCGACGATATATCAAGATGTAAAATTTATTCGTATGGGAAAATATTTATATTTTGTTACCATGGCAACCATTTCTCCCATCCTTCCTATGAAGTACAAGAGTAAAGCGGGATATATGACCTGAAGTTGCAAAAAACCTATAAAAATATTGAATTTTTTTGACAATATAACCAAGACGGGTTCGGTTCCCAGACAATACGATGAATTTTTATTTTAATCATTTGGACACTAAATGGTATACCAGGTAAATAAATCCTATCTTGATATGATATATATGGGAAAATTGGGGATGAGATGTTATAGGTATAACTTTCCCCCAATAATGAGTGGCAGCAGACTTCTTTAGAATAAAGGTCCAAAAAAAAGTGAGAATTTTTTTAAACAAGTCTGACACAAGGGCGGATACAAGGGGGGGGGGTAAAGGGGGTAATTACCCCCCCCCCTGAGATTTGAAAAAATACTTTTTTTTTTTTGAAAAAAAATTTATTTTTAATGTAAAATTTTAAAAGTTAATACTTAAAAATTTGTTTTGCCTTTATATTCTGGAAAACAAGTACAGAATGCGCCTTTAAATTTCCGAAATTAAGAAAAAATAGTGTACTGTGCGACCAATCACACCAGATTACCCCCCCCCCCGAGAAACACCTCTGGATCCGTCCTTGGTCTGATATTAATATATATTCTTTTTGGCATCTTAGGCCATAAAGACTGTCGATATATGATATATAACAATAATTTATATTGTTGTTTAAAAAAATTCTCACTTTTTTTTTGGACCTTTATTCTAAAGAAGTCTGCCACTCATTATTGGGGGAAATGTATAGCTATAACATCTCATCCGCAATTTTATTTTCTCCACGTTTAAATGTTTTGAACTAATTAACCAGTGAGTTGGAATTGCATTCGGTGGCTTCTTCGGGCGGTTTCTGTGCTAGCATTGTGCCTATTCTAAGGGGTGGGGAAAGAGGCTCAGGGGGTGGAAAAACAATTAACAGCACGAGTAGTAGCACCATGATTGGATATTCGATCTGGATGGCACCTGCACTTGTCAGATAAGCTTTATGCGATTTAAATGGAAGTGCCCTGGGGTGGGGGTGCATGTTCCCAAATGACAGCCGGACCATTCGGAAAACTTGTATGATTAATTGAACCCCAGAGAGAGCAAAAGAGAGAGAGAGATAGAGGGAGGAATATTTTTTTGAATAAATAACTCTCAGTCATGAGTCATGTAAGGATTTTAACACCTTTTTGCCCTCTGGCCGCCCGTTTTGTTACTCGTTTAATTACTCTGTCAACATGTTCCCTCCGATGCCAATATCTTTATTAATTTAACACAACAGAATAAAATTGTTGTTTGTCTCGAGTGTTCCAATAAAATCGATTTTATCTATCTCCCTCAGGAAACAAGAAGAGATTATTTTTATGTTATTGTCTGCTAACAAAATTATTTGTTCAAAGTAAAAAGACTGTTTTGACCTAATTTATTAAATCGTAATGCGCCTCTCGACATTTTGACTCAAATGCCTCTCTTCATCAAGACAAAAAAAGAATAATTGGTAAATTTAGTTTTCTAATTAAAGTGATTTTTATAAAATATAATGGACTGAGGTTTAGTTGCCTATAAATTTTCTTTAGGAACTAATAATATATAATAAATACACACAAAATTTATTTTTACTTTCTCTTACCTATATAGGTATAGAGAAAGTATAATGTCAAAAATTCGATGTATAGATTTTGATCGATATACACTTTTGAGGTCACGTGAGTCCAAAAAAGTGGGTCCCCCAAATTGGTCGAAGTGTCCGTGTCGTGGGCGTAGCCAGGGGGGTTTTGGGAGTTCAACCCCCCCCCTGGAACCCAAGCCATAACTAGATATTTAAGCTCTATAATACAAATTATATTTCATATAGGGTAAGAGAAATGAAAATATAATAATTTACTCTAGCTACAACCAAAATGATTTATAAATACCTTAAAATAATCTTACATTTTTCAAATTTTTGAAAAAACTTTCTTGAACCCCCCATCAAAAATTTCTGGCTACGCCAATGGTCCAAGTGTAAAGATTTTCACCATGAAGGAAATTTTGTATTTAAGTTAGGTACCCTCCCGGACAGTTAAAAAATACGTTTTTGAACAAAATCTGTCAAAAAGTACTAGTACTTTACTGAAGTACTTTTATAGTTTTTTCGATTTTCTCAAAATTTGGTCTAACGTTTTTGATTAAAATTCATAAATTAACTATTTTTCAGATGCTCTTTAAAAAGTATATCAGTAGATTGGTGTGCTATGCAACCAGTTATTCTAGATTTTTTTTTTATCTTATAAATATTTGTTTTCGATTCGGGTAAAATTTTATAGCGAGAGAAAGATGGAGTTAAAAACCATAATTTATCTTGCTATCTGAACAATATATTAAAAAATCTGGTGTGACTGGTCGCACAGCACACAACTTTCTCTTACGTTTGGAAATCAAAAGTTGTGTTCTGTGCTTGTCACACCAGATTTTTTTGTATCGAGATATATTTAGTTTCCGGCAGTACGGTACATTTAAATTTGAAAAATGTATAACTCTTTTGTTTATTTATATTTTGTTCCAATGGCTCCTATCTGATAAAATAATAATAAAAAATTATTTATGGCAAAATCTTATAATATTAATTCGCTAATGTCCGTCTGTCTGTCTCCGTGTATATTTTTCCAAACGAAGTTTTGTATGTTGAAAGTAGTTTTTCTAAAGATTACAAGAAAGAAATGGCGAGGGTATGCCGCAGGCGGGCATGTCTCCTATTTGCATAGGATTAGAAAAAGGGATGTAGGAAGTAGAAAGTTGCGAAATCCACTGAAGGCGGGTGGTTCGGCTAGTTATTTAAAATATTCTATAGGTATCCGAATTTTTATAATTAAAAAAAAGTTCTTTTAGCGTTTTCAATAAATTTTTTGTATATATGTATTTAATAAGGCTATTTCTATTTAAACAATGTAAAGATATATGCAAATTTTTTAAAATTCACCAATTAAATTAAGGTAGTGATTTTATAAGATTAGTTAATAAAAGGAAAATAAAACTGTGAAAAAGTTAAAAAAAAAAAAGTTGATTCTTCCGTGGTGGGTGTCACCGAACACGAATGCGCCTCGGAGTATATTCAAATCAAATAATAATTTAGTCAACCTTATTTCTCCAAACTCAATTTAAACTCGAATTTAAATAATAATAATAATTATAATGTTTGGGATTCTAGACGACTTAATTTACTCAATTACACTCGCTTAAATAATTTCATTTAATTGAATGCACGTAAATCCTTTTATTATTTTAGAATTGGCAAATAAATTAAATCGAAATAATTCAATCTGAAATTGAATATATTGCTCTAATGCTGGCCGATTGCTGTTAATGTAAATATTAATTATGAATTTTAATTTTGTTTTTGTTTGTTCTCATCATAAATAACTAATTACGTATTAAATTTCATTCTCAAAATTTCAAATCGGATCATTTCGTCTTTTAATAGATTTAATCATTCAATTGTTTAATCTCAATTTACGATGAACATATGCAGAAAAATTTTCTTTTTCCCATTGCCATATTTATATCAAAAGAAAGCTCCATCTTAAATTTTATAAAAGTGACGAATATTAAACCAGGGCCGGATCTAGGGGGGGCAGTGGGTGCACGTGCCCCGGGCGGCAGATATATCAGGGGGACGGCAATTAATTTGCGTCTCTAAAAAAAAGGTAAAATATTTTTTCGGAGGGGAAAAAATTTTGATTCCGCGAAAAAAAAAAAAATTTTCGCAGAAAAATTTTTGAGATCAGGGAAAATTTGAAGGAGGGGGCGGCAAATTAAATTTTGCTCCCCCTAAAAAATCCCCTAGTTCCGGCCCTGTATTAAACAGTTTGGGTAAGCGCCATGGAAAAATATCAAATACAGTAGCAATTGGATTAATTTTAGTTTTGTCTCTGTAAAATGAAGTATCATATATTTTTTACAAATTCCTTCAAAAATAATATATAATAATATACTATATCGGAATTGTTTTAGTAATATTTATTACCTAGGAGCTGTGATGACACTTCACAAATTTATTTAAATATTAATATCTATCCATTAATTGATTTAAGCTCTATATTGGTAATTATTGGAATGCGCAGGGGTCCACTTCTTGTGGGTACATGGATGACGACCACACAACACCTTAACAATTTTTTTAATTGTGTAAATTGATGAATAAATCAATTTCGTAGTTGAGACCTAAGCTATAATAGTCAGGGGGTAAAGAAATTTTTTCGGGGGGGGAACAAAAATTTTTCTGAGGAAAATTTTTTTAAGAAACTATACTTTTTTACGAAATTTTTGCGGAACAGTTTTTTTATATTGCGGAACAAAGTTGTCATCCTGCGGAAAAATTTGTTGCGCTGATATCTGTATATCCCTATATATGTATATGTGTTTGAGAAATTTCGGGGGGGCCGCCCCCCGCCCCCCCTTATATACGCCCCTGATAATAGTATTATTATTTAAATTGTCCTTTTCAAAAGAGGTGTGCAAGGACAATAAAGTCTGGTTAACGATAATCTCAAAAAAAAAAAATTCTTATTGCGCTATTATTTAAAATTCCAAGTAGTTTATCGATACTTTTATTCACTAAACTCCAATGTAGATGGAAAGGGATGAGTGTGTGCGTATATAATTGATGTGAGTGTGTGTTGGCAAGCAAAACAGATGCTTAAGGATGCAGAGAGAGTGATTGGCGACGCTGACCGATGGTCTGGATTGATGCTTGGGCCTGGAATTGAGTTAAACAAATAGATGGTGGAGTGGGTGTTGCTTGCGTGCATTTGGCCCATTAGTCCAATGGACTGGGGATGTTTGACCGACGAAATGCGGTCAGTCTAATGGTCTAATGGACACACAATCTCTACCTTGCAAGTAATCAGCTTCCACTTGCCTCTCTCTCTCTCTCTCGTTTTGCTTTATCTGATTATACTACCCTCTCTCTTTGTGTCTCTCTTTCAATTTCTATTTACCTCTCTGCCTATTAAGATGTTAACAATAATATAAACAAAGGGTTATATTTTCAAACAACCGCCGTCTAACTTACAAATGAGGCACTCATTTAATTTAACCCTCTTTGTTATGGCATTAACAAATAAAAATAATCACTATACTTTTTTCAATGGTTGTCATGTAAAAATCTATGGATTCAATTAATTGATAGACAAATCATCATTATTTATTATTAAACTGAAATAAATTCCACAAAATCTGACACCTTATTAAAAGGTTTAACAAGCATCTTTTAGATAATATAATTTAAGCCCTTTCGAACACTTCATCAATATTAGGCTATTTATAACTTAATATATTTAATCTCCCAGATATGATTATCATCTTATCGTTTTCTATTAGTACTGAATCTTGTACTGTTTTGATCGGCATCATTCTCTCTTAGATTCACACACAGAGTAAGGAAATATCTTCTGTTTCTAATGAGTTCAAGTGAATTCGCTAACCCATTACTCTCACACTTTGGAAAAACAACGCTGATAGGGTATTTTACTTTTTACTTCCTTAGTATATTGAATAAAAAGAAAAATATACCGTATATATTCACTTCGAAAAAAAGTTTAACTCTAATTGAAAAATTATAATTAAAAAAAAAAAGTATTAATATTAAAAAAGTAAAAAAATGAAAATAGAAATACTTGTTTTCGGGTAAAATGTGGTTTATGTATAAATGTAATTTCGCTTGAAGAATATGTTCTGAGTAAAAATTATTTAGAATATGTGAGGTTTCACTAACAAAGTAAGTTGTAAATGAAAGAAATATTGAATTTCTAACTCGATATATTTCGGGCTATTACCCCATCTTCAGGAGTACATGTGACATGTCCTCACATATTCTAAATAATTTTTACTTATAAATATGTTTCACGGAAAACCTACACCACTTTCCCTCCAAATTAGAGTACGTTCTGTTTTGAGGAATTCAAAAATTGTTTCTGATTTCAGATGAGAATGTAGATCCCTAATGGATGTAAATCAATTTGTACCTGAAGAAAGACACAAAATGTGGTGTTGGCCAGAAACTAGTAAACGAAAAATTTTCCGGTCACAGTTTTTGCTTGGTCCACGTCATGAAGCTCCTCCTTACGAGTATTTTTCTATTTGGCAGCGTTGTTGACTGCATATAACCTATTTCACATTCATTTTGTTTTATTTGCAAATTGTATAGTTTCTGACTAAACTAATTTAGTCCCTGGTATGTACATTACTTTATTAATAATATACTGTATATAAATATTTATAAATGGTTTGTTCCGAAAGATCTTTTACAAAAAGAGGAGCTCCATGACGTCACTCTCTTGGAATGGAAAAAGCGTAAACAAACCGAGTTTGACCCTCCTACCCCCCTGGGGCTGACACGTTTTATCTTATACAAATAAAACAAAAAATAAGTATTTTTATTTAATAACAAAAATTGTGAAAGCTTTAAATCTTGTATATATATTTATTTATAGTTCCCTATTCGGACCTCAACGTCGACTGAGAAGGTTCACTAAAACAAACGAGAAATTACTAGCTGTATTATTTATTATTCAAAACTTCCAACAATATATAAAAAAGAAGATAAACTTCTAGTAAATTTCTTGCCCCGTCAAATATTCCGCAGTCTTCATTACAATCTCTCCCGCCTTGTGAAGACTTTAGAATTCACTGACTGCTTTAGATGAAAGGTGTGATCAGTACGCTTCACTGGGAATTAGTTTCCCTTTTAGAGAAATTGGCGAGAGAGGTCACTTCAAAGCCATTGATAAATATTCAACATGTCCATCTCGGTATCTAAAATTCACACACACAGCATCTTACATTGGGTGACAAAGTAGCTGCCATGATAAATGGCTTGATGCCAAGGAGCCCAATGGAATAGAGACACTTAGATCGTATTTGAAGCGGCTTCCTAAACCGCACAATACTGCTACCAGCCCTTAACCCTTGGGGCGGCCGACCGCAAACTTGCTATACCTCCCATCCCATCCATCCTTGGCCGGAGGATTATAGTTTAACCATCCATTTAAACTTCCGTTCTCCATTTATCGCGCAGATTTAAATGTACAAGTATCTTGCTCCCTCTGACACCGGACATTCATTAAATTAAAGATGACTTTTAGGTACGCAAGTTTAGCTTTAGTTGTTAGTTAGTCAAGGATTTAAATTAACAAAAACAAACAAAAATTAATTAAATATAAAGTAAAAAAATTATAACAATTTATAATCTATCAGGTTTTTTTGTTATTGAAAAATTATGTTAATAAAAATGCGATACAGGCACTTTTATACATTTTAGCATACCTATTCGGAAGCTAAAGAAAATAAAAGTATTATACATTAATGTAAAAACATGAATACAATTAGCCATGAAGAATTTAATTATACATAAAATATCACATCATTTGTATTTCAGAATATAATTTCCCTAATAAAAACGGTTAGCGAGAATTTTCCACCAGTGAAGTAAATTTTGTTTCATCATTAATTAATTCATTATAAAATCTTCATAAATGGTTAAAAAGTCTTTTATTTTTTCTCCCTCCCCTCTCTCTCTCTCTCTCTCCGGTTTATTAAACACACACAAATGCACAGAGAGAATTTAACGGGCTCTTTTGGTTAATCACGAACACGTTTTGGCTTTAGGGCTTTTAAATGTAGCTAATAAAATTGTATCGTGAATTGAAATCTCAAATAAAAATCAGCCAGAGGGTGGAGGCGATGAGGGGGACGGTTAATCGATCATCGGGCAACCAAAACAGCTGACCACCACAGATGATGATCTCTGTCTTGAGGGGGGTCCAATCAAAAGCTCGTTAGCAGAGATTGATCGCCTGGCTGTTTGCAGGTCGCTTTTCCTCCTCTATCCACCCTCCGACAACAACATCCTATCCTATCCTCTTGGTCTACGTCGTCATCGGAATCGATTCTAACGCCAGACCAAATAAATCCTCCACCTCACCCTATCCTGACCTTTTTATTGCTGCTGCTCGGATATTTGTGACGATCGGTGCGCACAAAACTCGAGGATAATTCATTATAAAAAACATGACAAATGAGCTTAGCGAAAGCTCTCTTCCACTAGCTTGTTATTTATATTCTTTGTTAATAAAAAGATATATACTTATATAATTGCTTTAAAACATAAATAAGGAACACAAGTTACAAACCAATTTCTTTATCAATAAAGAATAAAAATATCTTAATATCAAATTTAAGTAGCCATAGAGTACTCACTTCTTATGCTAGAGGTCAAGGGTTCGCTTTTCGTCCCAAGCAACAAAAATTTATTTCAATTCTATTGGCTACCAAACAATTGAAACAGGCCTATAATAAATAGAAAAGGGATCTAAATGTCATCAGATCTCTCAGATGATTTTATCTAGGGATCTAATTATTTTATTAAAATCTAAAACGAATTTTATAATCAGACTGTATATGGAATAAGGCCTCCTCCAAAAAATCATTTCTTCTTTCCTCGCCTATTATAATTCCCGAGGTGCGGGGTCGGCGGTCCTAACTCTACCCCTACACCAGGGGGGCCCTAACCACAGGGCTAAATGGGCTATAGCCCCAGGGCGCAAGCCTTTTGGGGGCGGCAATATCTATATTTTTTTGTTCTTATTAGTTATTTAGTTATTAGTCATTTATTTATTAGTTTTATAAAAATTCATTTTTCATTTTATTAGTTTTCACTTATTTTTAAATTAAAACACTTTCTTAAAATATTTAACTGATTTTTATTTCTTCCAAATGTGCTGACAAACGATATTACAATCAGTGGCGGATCATAATGAAACGGTAAACTGATTTATTATAGAAAGAAATTCGTTTATTTTTATTTTTAAACTGCAGTGGCGAAAGATCATTTTCAGCAATCAAAAGAATAAAAAATTACTTACGATCTTCTTTGGGACAGAGCAAACTCAATGGTTTAAGTATTTTATCCATTGAGAGAGATTTCTTTGATAATTTAAATACTAGTGATATTATTGATCAGTTTGCCAGAGAAAAAGCTCGGAAAATAAATATATAAGTTACATTTGTTTAGATTAAGGTAGTTTTTCTTCTTAAATGTTTTTTGATTTAATTAAATTTTATTTTTGTTTAGTATAAAAGTAATAAATAGATTTTTTCTAGTTCTGACACTTTTGTATAACTTTTCCGGACACCCCGCTCCCATTTGCCATTCTGTGTATTTTCTTAGGAAGAGGGGCGCGTTATTTCTAGTAATCCACGGGCGCCGAATTTCTTAAGACGGCCCTGCCCTACACTGTGCCTTATCCAAAGTAGTTACCTCCGACAGGCCAAATTCGATCATATCTCTAAAGAACCGGTGAAACCAAGTCGTCCTCCAATAAATCACACTGACTTTTAATATTCCATTGATAGAATAGAAAGAAACCAATTTTTCCCTACCTCAACAGAATATCCGTAAACGGCCCGACTATACTTATTATATCGATGAAAGTAGTGGCTGTCCAACGATAAGATTAATAAGGAGAATGAAAATCCCAATAAAATATTTAGATATTTAGATTGCCTATAATCTCATAAAAACTGAAGATGGCATCTAATTAAAGCCGAATCGTTTTCTTTTATTGGCATTCTCATTCGATAGAGGCTATTTTGTTTAGCTGACATCCTCTCCTCCTATTAATCTATACTTTTAAACAATTTCATATTAATTTATTCTGAAAATTGTCTCTCAATGAAAGTTAAGGAATATCCGGAGATTAAAAGAGAAGCCTTGAAAGACGGCTCTCACCTTCATGAACATTAAAGATGATCAGATCTTTAAAATAAAATGATATGAGAGTGTCCAGTCCATCAAGAATGGTGTTTTAATCTCAAAATACTCCTTAAATTTTACTTATTTATTTTTTTGTTGTGTTTTGGCATCTGATACTATTGATATTTAGACTCAGTATTTATTCTATTTTCTAGATAAATTTTATAGATTATTGATGATTGGGAAAGCCTGGTGTAGATAAATTAACAACAAATGAAAATGCTGGAGGTATTTTCAGGCCAAATTTTATTACCACTATACAGTCGACGTTTCGGGGGACTCAACGCCACCCTTAATCAGGACTAATGTGGTTTTAAATAATGAACCCTCACTGGGTTAGTCATAAGAGAATGAATTTAATAATCCAACTTCGCCTGCTGGTAAATAGAAAGGCATTCATAAGGCGAGTTCTCAATATAATCCTGATAAAGGGAGGCGTTGATTCCCCCGAAACGTCGGGTAATAAGATTTGGGCTGAAAATACCTCCAGCATTTTCATTTGTTCTTCATTTTATAGGTTACTTCACTAGCCCGAAAGATCTTTATTTGTGGAGTTGATGCTATCATAATTGTTATCATTATGCCTAATAATGAAAGGAAATTTTTGGGTTAAATCAACGTTTCGACCACTCTATGACTACCTTCAGGTAAAATTCAAATACATTCACAAAGAATTTTAATCTAGAGATCTACATTCTAAATTAAATCTCTTTGATTCCTTGAATTTATCAGAGAATACAATTAGATATCGAAATGTTATTATTAAACAACTTTGAGGCATTTAATCAAAAAAATTATCAAGAAAGTTATTTGGGTTGCCTACAGCATGCTGATTTTAAGGACATTTTTGTGTACTGCATTACAATCAAACAAATACGATAAAATATCTATTTTTATTTATCCAAAAACTTATTAGACTTTTTTTTTTATTAAATCAATTCACAAGATGATTCATTCATATCGAAAATGAATAAATTGAAAAAAGCTTATACAAAACCTAATTTGTTAAAGAAAAAAAAAAAATAAATAAATATAAAGAAAGAAAATGTTAAAGTAATTTAGTTTGATTAAGTAAATGGATGCGGTGAATAATCGGAATCGATTTGCAGCCCGAGTGTTTTGTTTCGTAGATGTAATCGAGATCTTTTGAGGAGATGTGGGAGAGGAGGCAGGGGGGAAGAGGGGGGGGGTGCAGAGGGGGAGGACTTGCTCGGTGGGGGATGATTGATCATGCGGTTCTACCAACCGGGAGGCCATTGTGTACGAGCGGCAAATCGCTTGAATAAATGGATAATCGATAGCTTATTGGAAGTGGGTTAACATGGTAAAGGAAACGCAATAAAATAACCGATTGCCGGAGGTTTCCGTGCACGGTTTGATTGCTTTTATACAATCTTCATTTCAGACATTATTTCTATTAACTAACGAAATCATATCAATACTGATTAACCCATAATAATAATCCTATTACTATTCTATATGCATATATTTATTTGTATAATAATCATTGAAAGTGACAATTAAAAAAAAATCTGGTGTGATGGTCGCACAACACACAACTTTCTCTTTTGGTGATCGAAAGATGTTTTCTGGGCTTGTCACACCTGATTTTTTGTGTCGAGATATGATTAGTTCCGACAGTATATAGTATTGATACATTCGAATTTCAAGATGTAAAATTGATAAGTATGACTTTAAAACTGTTTGAAACACACTTTACTCTTGTTCTTCATAGGAAAAAATCTGGTGTGACTGGTCGCACAGCACACAACTTTCTCTTACCAGAAAAAACTGAAATTTTTCTTTAAATTCTAACACATAATAATTTATAATTCAAAAGGTTTAGTTTTTTTATCAGATAAATTTAACAAGAAATCTTTAATATCTTCAAAAAAGAATATTAATTACCTTTTATAAGCCGACGAAATAATCTTTGCGGTTGGGGGAGGGGGGGGGGCGTTATTTTATTGGGGGTTGGGGGTTGTATTATTATTCACTTTAAGATAAATACACCAAAGTAATTGAAAAGAAATAAGAGAGGGGGGGGGGGGGGGCGAGCTCCGACTGCTGCTGACTTGCTTTGCAATCGACTGAGGCAAGCCTTTGTTCTCTTTCTCTCTGTTTCTTTATAGAAAAACGATGAAAATAATAATAATCATTTTTGTAAAAGATAAAAAGATAAAAAATACTTTTTTTCTCTAATCTAATAAAATTATTATTTAGAGGTGGAAAAAAATATTAAAACAAATGAATTAAAATAGTCACTTCTTTAATATTTAAAATAATTATACTTTTTGCATATACTAGCCGCGGCGCCCGCCTTCGACGGCTTCGCGCATAGCCGGGAGGCTTTGACCCCCTGGACCTACCTCAGCTGGCTCGGGCCTGAGGCGGACCCTCGCTTTTTTTTTTTCTTTAACACTCACACTTTTTTCTCATTCACACTACCATTGTGTCAGCAAAGTAAATGTAAAAAATCTGGTGTGACTGGCACACAGCACACAACTTTCTCTTACCTTCGGTAATCGAAAGTTGTGTTCTGTGCTTGTCACACCAGATTTTTTGTGTCAACATATATTTAGTTCCCGACAGTACGGAACATATGAATTCAGATGTAAAATTTATAAGTATGGGAAAATATTTATATTTTGTTACCATGGCAACCATTTCTCCTATCTTTCCTATGAAACACAAGAGTAAAGTGGTCTTCAGAAGATTTCAATTGCAAAATGAGAATATACATTTTAAAGAGAATCTAAAAATTAATTGATTTTTGAATTAAAAAAAAAATCGTTGGAGCAAATTTTGAGAAAATCGAAAAAAACTGAAAAAGTACATCAGTAAAGTACTAGTACTCTTTAGCCGATTTTGATTAAAAGCTTATTTTTCCGGTCCCGGGGGGTGTTTAACTTAAATATAAAATTTCAGGAAAGGTGTAAACAGGCCAAAATTTCAGCCTCATAGCTCAATTCCTTCATGCTTAAAATTGAACACACACCCACCCACCCACCCACACACACACACACACACAGATAGACCATGTCGCGAAAACCACTTTTTTGGATTCAGGGGAACAAAACGTGAAGATCCATCAAAATCTCGACATCGAATTTTTGACATGAATCCAATACTTTCTCTCTCTATATATATTACATATATACATAGGTAAGAGAAAGTAAAAATGACTAGAAGTTGTAAATTAACCGCTGAGAAAGCAAAACTAATAAAGGGTCGGACTAAGCCGAGCGCACAACTTTGCCCACCCACTACTCAAGAAAAAAATATTTGTCCCCCCCCTAGAGCCCCTCCTGATAGTCCTATGTTATACATATTATATATATAATTTTACTCGGGAGGAAGTCTAGTTTCTGAATATATAAAAAAAATTATAGGTTATGTAAAAAAAAAATTTTTGTCCCCCTCTAGAGCGCCCCCTAATGGTCCGATGTTTACCAAAAGCTTTTCAGTTCTTGGCCTCTATCCCTAGTTTATGGGTGCAAAATTTCAAAACAATTGAATGAATAGTTTTTGAGATTTCGTTGACGAAAAAAATTACCACAGACACACACACACACACACACAGACACAAACACACACAGACATCATTCCAAAAACTTCTTAAATGGATTCAGGGGACCTCAAAACGCATTTTGGCAGCTTCAGAAAAATTTAGATTTTTTTTACGATTACATTAACTTTACCTGTCCAACCTACGGTTGATGGGCAAAGTTAAAAAAGAGTATGGCAAGAAAGTAATTTTTAATTAATATAAATTAATGTTTTGTTCGTAACAATTAAATTATTAGGTCATGGATTTAATTATTAGGCTATAGTTTTGCAATAAAAAAATAATTGTTGCATTTCAGAGTTCTTAATTATTGTAGAAATGTTAGAAATCATTCCATCACTGGAATTTTGTTTTTTTTTCCCCTCTTTAGCCAGTGGCCATTGGGTTTCAAAAGATTATATCAAAAGGAATTTTTTTTCTTATCTTTTCTTTATATTCGGTTTAAACTCAACCACAATAATATTTTAATTAAACTAAACATAAACTATGACTTGTGCAAAAAAGAAAATCTATGATAAGTTTTTAAAAAATCTAACAACTCAGTAAAGCTATTTTCGAGTTTTTTTTTTTTTTTTTTTTTTTTTTTTTTGAGAATCAGCCATTTATTGAATTAGATAATAATATTTAGTAAAAGTGATTAAAAATGATTGAAGGATCCACAGGTCCGCAGCAAGTCTGCTTAGAGAACCTTGAGGGACACACAGGGATCCACACTCCCACATCAGGGACACACATTTTTTTCTGGTCACTTTCGATCTACTGTGTGTCTCTCTGATGTGGGCGTGTGGATCCCTGTGTGTCCCTCAAGGTTCACTATGCAGACCTGCTGTTAATCTCTTGATCATTTTTAATCATTTTTACTTGAGTAAAACGGGGGAATTAGATATCAATTGAGATCGTGCCGGATAAAGGGGGGAAAAAAAATAGGTCAAACCGTTTGATATTAAATGTTCCCTCTTACAAAGACAAAATATGCTATAAATATACAGTATAATAAATTCACTTAGGAGAAAATTTAATTGTGATTTTGATTTTAATAAAATAGAAATGTCGGCTAATTATTATTATAAAGAGAAGCCGAGGGCAGAGGCAACTTATCACTCGAAGGGAGACAAACAAACCCTTCAGCATAAGAATGAACAAAGATCTTGCTAAATTGCTACTTTGTTCATTTTGCAAACGCGCTCGGAAAAACAAACATCTTTTAAGAGAGAGAGAGAGAAATCTTTGCCTGGCTGGAAATTAATTCGCTTGTACTTGAGCCCTTGGTTCAAAAGCGCGCTGCTCGTAATTAAAACGTTTAAATTAAATAAGATTCTGGTCGCTTTAAATTATTTGACGACGTGAAAAAAAAAGAACGAGAGAGGCGAGAGGCATTTGCATTAGCGATTATGAACATATCAAACTCTCTTTACTAATAAAGCCAGGATATTTAATAAAATTTCCTTAATGGTTCTTGCTCAATTTCCAATTCTCTTATTATTTAATATTTTTATTTGAAAAAAAAAACTTGTGTCAAATGGTTAAAACTGTGATTTGTATAAAAAACAAAACTAAAATTTAATTATTTCTATCAAACAAGGGATGGGAAGTGCAAAGACTATCTAAGGCAGGGGGCCCGGGGGGTGGGGGGGGTTAAAAAAAAAAAAATAAAAAAAGGAGGGGGTAAGGATTGACCAAAGAGGTCCTCACCCAAGGATGGATTCAGAAGAGGGGGGGTAATTTTTTTTCTCTTGGGCCATAGCACATATATGTCTAATATTGCGTCATATGTACGGTAGATAAGAGAAAGTAAAAATATACATACACATCAAGTTTTATAGTATTAATTTTTAAAATTTTATATTAAAAATAAATTGATAGAATTTCTTGAGTTGAACGGCTGTAGATATTCAAATTGTATAAAAGCCTTCCCGGGAAACAGGAGCCAGGATAAATAAAAAATTTTATATTTCTTTGATGACGTTTCGGATGCTAGTCACACTCATCCTCAGGGCAAGCAAAATTGTCAAAATTTAGTACAGGTTATGCGGTACTTAAAATTAATTTCTTTCTTATACATGTATTTATTCGTTCATAGCATCTATGATATGTGCAATAATAAAACTTATCACAAAACGTTTTTACTGACACCATATCGAAATAGCAAATGATGATCATCATATCTATGATATCATAGATGCTACGACCGAATAAATACATGTATAAGCATGAAATTAATTTTAAGTACGGCATAACCTGTACTAAATTTTGACAATTTTGCTTGCCCTGAGGATGAGTGTGACTAGCACCCGAAACGTCATCAAAGAAATATAAAATTTTTTATTTATCCTGGCTCCTGTTTCCCGGGAAGGCTTTTATACAATTTGAATATCTACAGCCGTTCAACTCAAGAAATTCTATCAATTTATTTTTTCTTTTATCCAATTAAAAATAAAATTTAATTTCCAAAAAAAAATATTTTTCTTGATTCTCATGAGGGGGGGGAGGGTTAATTACCCTCTTAACTCCCCCACCCCTTTTGTGGAAAAAAATAGAAACACCAGAATACTTTTTTTTATTTCTATTTTTGATTTTTTTACTTTTTTTTTGTCTCAGCGATTAAATGAAATTTTGAAC
This sequence comes from Euborellia annulipes, assembly GCA_023213315.1. Classification (NCBI taxonomy): domain Eukaryota; kingdom Metazoa; phylum Arthropoda; class Insecta; order Dermaptera; family Anisolabididae; genus Euborellia; species Euborellia annulipes. The sequence goes on from JAKCPI010003056.1 coordinate 97,396, forward strand.
ATGCTCAGAATTTATATGGTTGGACAATTTTTGGACTGTAAATTTTTTTTTTTGATAATGTACCCGAGTCGAAAGAAAGTTTAAGCCCGACATTGAACCTCCTATAGTCGGACTTTTATTTCTGAAATTATGTACAATGCAAATAATGTATGAAGGCATCATGGCTCTGCCTTTTGGCTTTGCCTACTCCCCTAAAATATAACTATAATTTACTGTATTACTAGAATAAAATGGATTATAAAATAGTAAATGAGTGATTGATGGATTGTATTAATATTAAACCTTAAGTATTCTTGATTCAAAAGTCTATCCACCCATAAGTAGATAATTAACATAATATTTTGCATATTATGTAATATATGTAGTTCTTGAGAAAAATTACTTCCGATTCCATTGTTCATATTGAGTGAGCTCCATACTCAATTAACATTCAGAATTTCCAATAAAAAGAAAGAATGGAATTATTTTTTTCTTTAGTATTTTGATTTCTGAATATTAAATTCTAATACGTTGCCCCTGACTCTGATCTAACATCCGATTATTCTGTCTTGTGAATGTGAGGACGTTTTAAAGGGGGAAGGAAACATTATCAGAGAGTACGAATCAGCCGGGTGCAAAAAGATTTAGAGCAAACTTTTGCCCCGTCATAAATCACTCAAGTGTCTTGAGCCCCGAGATATTGCCACGAGATTATTTGCTTGCGCCAACCTCGGCAAACACATTAAACGACTCACTCTCTCTCTCTCTCTCTCTCTTTAAAAAGATCGTTAACCCCCACCACCCAAGTATTAGGAGATCCATTTGTTGCAAACTGTTTGCATCCGACCAACTTCAAGAAAAACACTCTGATAAAAGCTCAATTTATAATTGAATTGTTTTTTTTTTTTTATCTTTAGAAAAAAAGTTTTATTTATTTTTCATATTTGATAACTAAAGTCGCTGTTATTAAAATTTTGTTTATTTAATTATTTTAGAACTTTTTTCCTTAATTTTAACACAAGTTACAATAAATTACAGATATTCAATTAAAATAGCTAAGTTGGCAATTAGTAATATCATTTTGTCAGGGACATTGAGTAACTTCCTTGGTTTAAGGTGCTCGTCTCGAAAAACCGTTAGTATACGATTCAGAAGATGGTTACTCTAGGTGGCAAGAGATGGCGTTAGCTCTGCCCATAGAGAAATAAGCATTTTAGTCCATTTCATTTGAAAGGTTAACGGCAAAAAATTAATTATTCTTTAACACAATGATTACTAATTTATTTATCTATAAAATATAAACTTAAATCGAATTTTTTTAAAATATCTTTTATTTAATGTGATTAATCTAAAAAATTTTTTTCGAAAATCAAAAAAAAAAAAGGATTTCTATAAGTAATATTTTAAATACCTTTAATTAAAAAAAAATTGAGGTCGATAGCTTCAAAATTGTGACCGCTGGAACCTCTCAAAATCAGCACCTCGAGACGAACACCTTAATATAGTTTTGGAAAAATTTTTGCCATTGATGAATTTGAACCTTCTCATCTAAAAATATTTTGTATTTTTTTTAACAGCCCATAAATAAATGAGCTTTAAAAAATATTATAATCTTCCATCGAATTTCCGAAATTTTTTCAGTAATTTTCCGTGACGGCGCCAGCTTATTCTCAGTGGAAGGAGAGGTTAAATAGGTTACTTATTTTCAAAACCTTTTATTTTTGGAGTAGTAATGTTTCCCTATGAAAATCAGAACAGATATTTCAAAAAGTATATATTATATCTTGATTCAAACAATTTTGAGGGCAAAACGAGAATATACATTTTAAAAAGCATCTAAAAAAATTGATTTTTGATTTTTAATGAAAATCGCTAGAGCAAATTTTGAGAAACTGAAAAAGTACATCAGTAAAGTACTAGCACTCTTTGGCCGATTTTTGTCAAAAGCTTATTTTCCCTACTCAGGAGGACCCCTAACTAAAATTTCAACCTCCTAGCTTTTTTCATTCTTGTGTTCACAGTCACACAGACACACTCACACCCACATAGACAGACCATGTTGCGAAAACCAATTTTTCGGTCTCAGGGGACCTCAAAACGTGTATATCCATCAAAATCACGATATCGAATTTTTGACATGAATCCAATAATTTCTCTCTATAAATATAGGTAAGAGAAAGTGAAAAGGATAATAAATAGGTTATGTACTGTACCGGGTATATTCTAAAATATTACACCCCTTTTATATTTAGGATTTTGTATAAATCAAAAAAATTCATGATGTAATTTTAAAAGAAATATTTGATTGTTTTTGTCCATTATTTGTTATTATATATTTTATAATTAATCAACAGATGTTGAATGGGAAATTAATTTCTTTTTGGCTGGTTGCCTTCAAAAAAATTCTGAATACTTTTGATATACCTGCTAAATTTTAATTAAAAGTAAGTCTTCCATTCTATCAATAAATAAAATACATTCAAGAATTTTTTATTCGTAAATAAAATAATATATAAGCTTATATATTATTTTTTGCTTTATGTCAAAAGACAAATTTTCCCTCTTTTGTTTGGATTGAAAGCAATAAGAAATAGGAGAAGGAAGGAGTAGGAGTATCTCGTCAGAATGAGAAGGTTGTTTATTGAACTGAGGGCTAATTCCTGAGGGATGTGAAGGTGTGACGTCTTGATTGGAGCAACTCCGCCTACGAACAGGAGAAGAGGGGCTCAAATATGCGTGGAGCGTTCGTTCTTGGCGTCAGCATCCCGGCAAGCAATTTCTCTCGGCGTCCGTTGCAATTGGGGATAACCCACCAGTTGGGGTGGGTTTAATTAATTGTCCCTGGTGGCTGTCGGAATCGGATGGATAACGCAACCAAGAGACGAAGAGCTAAGCAAGCATTTAAGCAAGAATTTTCAAAATAAATAGAGAAAGATAATCAAACATTGTTTCAATTAAACCAAAAAAGGTTAAATAATAGAAAATTAATAAAAAATTATTGTATAAATAATTAAGATAGAGAATAAGTGTTATAGATTTTTAATAAAATTCCAAATTTGATTCTAACATTTATCTTTACTGCATACAGGGACATATATAAGGGGGAAGCCGAGGGGGCCTGCCCCCCCCCCGAAATTTTTCAAATCTATATACATACATTTGTATGTGCGCTAGGTGTCATTTAAGAAGCGATTTTTCGAAATTCCAATTATAAGGGCACTGAATGGTCATTTATGGGAAACATGTTGTGAGCCCCAAATTTGCCCTCCGAAAGGGGGCAATTGCTCGCTGAAGGCGAGCTTGCGGCTAGTATTAATATATAAGCAATTTTTTAATAAAACTTTTGTCTCTGAGAGGGCCGGGCCCCTCGGGATCCAGGTGAAAACGGAAAAATTTAAAATAAAACAAATTTAACGAAAATTTCTCTTTGAAAGGAAGGCCCGAACAAAATATCAAAATATGAGATTAAAATTTTGAAAAATACTATAGTTTATTTCAAGCAGTCAACATTTAAAATGCGTTTGGGACTAAGGTGCTATGGGAAACTAAATATATCTCGACACAAAAAATCTGGTGCGAACAGCACGGTACACAACTTTATCTTACCGAAGGATAAGAGAAAGTTGTGTGCTGTGACACCAGATTATTTTAGTTCGATTGCAAAGTGTTATAGTTGCTCGAGTGATTTTGTTTTCCTCGTTAGTTTTTAGGTAATCTTTAGAAGATTATTTGAGCTCATTAGACGGTCTCTGTAATTAATCGAGTCGAGGAAAGGTCGTGGAGGCATTTAGCACCGGAGAGGACTGGAGGCTACGTGTCAAATAGGTCCAGGCCGGGCTCAAAGGACCCCCCAAATGGCCAAATCAAGCCATGCCAACTTAATTAAAACGGTTCGCGGCAGCCGTTGGATAAACAACACCCACCCCCATCGGCCCTTTCGAAAACCAGCCTCCCTTGGCAGCCCATCTGGATGGACTATTTGATCTCAGCAGGCGCCACTGATCGTACCCTTTTCATGTTTAACACCCACACAAAGTCACCTTCCTAACAGGCACCAAGAAGCCACCTTTGATACGACAAGAAATTATATGCTCTTATTACCAATTATTATTAGAACTTCAACCCTCTTGAAAAACTCTTCTGATTCTAAATTCTAATATTACGAGTAATAGAGCAGAGATTCATTTGATTTTTCCGGCTCTTTTGTATTAAAAAGAATTGAAATGTTGAATTTAACAACCTTCTCCACTTAAGGTGCGCTTCTCGAAAAACCGTTAAAACACGATTGACTCGAGGCGGCAAGAGATGGCGTAGTGTTGCCCCATTGGAATACACGGAACTTGTTCCATTTCATTCTAGACTTTCCAGCTAATTAATTAAAGGCAAAGAATTAATTATTTTTTAACAAAATGATTACTAATTTAGTTATCTACAACTTATTGAGCTCCTTTTTTTAAAATATCTTTTATTTAATGCGATTAATCTAAAAAAATTTTTTTTTTTCGAAAATCAAAAAAAGGGCTTCTATTATTTGTAGATATTTTAAATAGCTTTAATTTAAAAAAAATTTGAGGTCGATAGCTTCAAAATTGTGGCCGCTGGAAAGTCCCAAAATTAGCACCCCGAGACGCGCACCTTAATAAAATTTCAATTTTTTAAATTATAAATTTAAATAAATAACTGCGAGAACCGACTATCCTGGGTTTTCTTTAAAGCCTTTGAGAAATAACTGCGAGACCCGACTATACTATATTTTCGAATTTCTCAAAATTCGCTCCAACGATTTTGTTTAAAATTCAAATATCAATTAATTTTTAGATTCTCTTTAAAATGTATATTCTCATTTTGTCATTGAAATCTTCTGAAGACCACTTTACTCTTGTACTTCATAGAGAAGATAGGAGAAATGGTTGCCATGGTAACAAAATATAAATATTTTCCCACTTATAAATTTTACATCTTGAAAATCGAATGAACCATACTGTCGGGAACTAAATATATGTCGACACAAAAAAATCTGGTGTGACAAGCACAGAACACAACTTTCGATTACCGAAGGTAAGAGAAAGTTGTGTGCTGTGCGCCAGTCACACCAGATTTTTCTTACTTGAAAAGTGGAAGTCGAATCAATTTAGTTGGAATTCCCTAAACCTACTTGTCTTTAATTAATTTAAATTAAATTCAAACATTTATATTAAACGTTTATTTCTCCAGATTGAAAACGAGACCATTTCGAACAGATCAATAAAATTGGTGTTTATTTCAAAGAGAACGAAAGAGAAAGAGGAGGGGATTGATAAATCGCGAGAACACGTTCTTTCTCTCGTTGTGTTCATAAAGAACAAATTGGTCCAGGAGAGAGAGGAGAAGATGGAGGCTGCGCCACGCGCGTGGCTTCCAGCAAATTGCTCTCTGTTCGACATCACGGAGTTATTCTTCTCTTGGAATGATGTCTGGCCTGTCTAATAAGCGCTAGAGATGAGTAAATAAATAGAGTTCCTAGCTATATATCACTAGAGTCAAACGTTTTTTCATTGTTCTTTAGAAATGACATGAATCAAGAAGATTTTCAAATATCCCGCATGAAATAGAAATGCTTTAAGATTTACAAAATAAGAAAATAATATCTTACATTATTTCTTAGTTATATGTTAGGTAGTTATGTTCAAAAGTTTGATACAAACGAAAAGCTTTCTTTTTTTTATTTTTACTTTCTCTTACCTATATATGTAATATATCGAGAGAAGCTATTGGTTTCATGTCAAAAATTTGATGGATATAGGCCTACAAGTTTTAAGGTCTCCTGAGTCCAAAAAAGTGGTTTTTGCAGCATGGTCTGTCTGTCAGGGGTGTAATGGAGCGGGAACGCGTGGGAACGGCGTTCCCACACTGGTTTCACTCATTAAAAAAAATAATAATTTTTCTAAAATTTTCCGGAGGAGGGCCCCCAGTTGCACCCCCCCCTCCATTGGTAAGTCATGTATTTAGCGACCCACACTGACAATTTTGCCACTACACCACTGCTGTCTGTCTGTCTGTAATTCTTTGTTCATTTCAAAGTATGAAGGAATGAGCTACAACGTTTAAATTTTATATTTAAGTTGGGTAGTGGAGACCCGGGCAAAGCGGCCATCTCGGGCAAAGTTAAGAAAAGCCTAGTTTTGAGAAAAATGAGTTTAGAGTTTGTTTGGCCCCTTTTCTCTTATCTCATCTTTGTCTTATTTTTTTCAATTTTTTGATATAAAATACATCGATTCTGATGAATCGAATATTTCATCATACAATATGAAGAACTAGAGAATCGGAATCAGTAATAAATAAAAAAATCGATTTTTTGAACTTTTTTTTTAATAACTCGGCACTCTTGAAAATTTAGCCCAGTGAAGATTGCTCTGGAAGGTCACATATTCACCTGTCAGGCAAAAAAAGTGAATGTTAACAATTAAATTTTTTTTTTTTTAAACCTCACACTTTTTTCTCATTCACACTCACATACGCACAGTCTTCTTGGCAATAAGACTAAATTTGTTAATTTCTATATTGGGGCTAGTAAAAGAATTTAATTTTCGCTTTAACTGTGGTTTATTTGTAAAAATTACAACGTTTCGGTCACTCATTCTGTGGCCTTCTTCAGATACAATTCATCTAAGATTGAATGGAATTCAGTTGAGATTTCACAGATGTAACAACCTTTATAATCTTAGCTGATTTGTAGCTGAAGAAGACCACAGAATGAGTGGCCGAAACGTTGTAATTTTTACAAATAAACCAGAGTTAAACCGAAAATTAAATTCTTTTACTAATGATAATAACTGTGAAAGCCTAAACTCCAAAATTATTTATTGGGGGTCCAGGCATTCTTATTTAAGTCATTTGGTATCCAAATAAAATCATCGGACTGCCTGGGATCCGAACCTGCGACCCTTGGAATACAGACAGGCGTGCTACCAACTACACCAAGCCCGAGGGTGCAATTAAAATTTTTAATAGTAGCAAATTTCAAACGCATTTACTGATCTTAATGCAGTTTTAGTATCTAAGCTTCATAAAAATTCCTTTTGTTGAAAAAAAAAATGCTTTTTATTAAATTTTGCACAAAAGAGACGGATATTAAATATAATTATTTTCATATTATTATTATTTTTTTTTTCTAATATTTAACAATTCAATTAAAGATTCATCATCTGTGAATAAATTTAAATTAAAACAGAATAACTATTGGAAAAAAAATTCTATTCTTTTTGTTGCTATCAATTGAATTTTTGATTTTGTAATTTTTTTATACTTACTTTTTTTCTATTTACAGAAGTGGGAGGGAAATGAAAAATAATAATGCAATTGGGATCTTTAGCATTTCAATACGCTACCTGGTGGCTTAAAGTCGAACTAGCCATTGTAGGATAAACCTTCATACGTTTAACGTGATATAAGGGACAAGAACATTTAAACATCTGATATAATTGCATTATTTAAAAAAAAAGTTTTAATCCACGAGTAAACATTATTGTTAGATTAATAAATAATACATACATACACTAATATATTCACAAATATTAAATTTTCTCCTTATAAAATTGAAAGTAATGTGTATCTATTTTGTGTTTATGGGTGTAAAAGTCATGCATCTAAGCATGAAACAGTTCGATTTCATTCTTTTCCAAAAAAAAAGACAGTATAGTGAAAATTATAAATAATTTTATTGTAGAAGAATCAATCTATCAGATTTAGAAACCTTCTTTTTAATTTTTGCCTCTATCTTTTTCTTGTTTTCTCCAAAACAATTGTGCTCGAGCAAAGGCCTCGCATATCGTATTTTTTAAGAGCTGATTTATGTGGTGCACTCCAAACACATTTTTTGTCTGTACACGTGATATTTTTTGAATCTTCTAAATTATTTTTGTAAGTACAAAAAAAATTATTAATTTTATATTTAATTACCGGTATTAATTTTTTAGTTAATTTATCATTTAATTATCTTGTATTTATTAATTCAATAAAATATTTCAAACACTTTTTGGCTAACATCATATCAGATATCATAAATAGCGGTTACAGAATAAAAGTACAGCCCCAAATGTGCTTACAGGTACTTCCTAATCCAGCCTTATACGAGCATCCATCCCAATTGTTATTATTATTATGAAATTTGATCATTTATTTCATGAAATTCTTCTCGTAAACTTGTTGTTTGTAAACAGAAAGCAAGAATTTGGTCTGTCATTGAAACTGTCATTACTATTACTCACTTTAAAACATGACCAGGATCAATAATATTGTCTCCACAAATAAAATTTCTATTAGTAAGTGTGGCAGAAGAAAACTTACAAATTTCCTGTACCGTCACACCCATTTTTTATTTTTAATTAAACTTTTTGTCTCATAAAACACGAGTACTTGCGTATCAGCTCAGCCATTCAATCCTACAATCGCTAGTTCATTTTTTGCCACCAGGTGAAGCCACGCCTCTCCCATAGATCCCAATACGTTAATTTGTTTTATTTATTTTTATTTCCATATTGCATTTTTAACAAAATGAACTGAATTTAACTTAAAAAATATATTTATTATATTCCAACGGAGCAATGGAATAATAATAACAATAATGAGTAGGGCTCGGATTTATAGGCACTAAAAATCTTTAAAATAGGCAGGCAACTAAGCCCTAAAAATTATTAAAATAGGCACTTAAAAAGGCATTTATTGTAAAAATAGGCACTTAAAGGCAGAAATTAAGAAATAATATAAAAAATTTAAAAAATTGATGTCTTATTTTTGGTAATCTGGTGTGACTAGTCGCATAGCACACAATTTTTCTTAATTTCGGTACAAGGGCGGATCCAGAGGTGTTTCTCGGGGGGGGGTAATCTGGTGTGACTCGTCGCATAGCACACTATTTTTTTTTTTAATTTCGATAATTTAAAAGCGCATTCTGTACTTGTTTACCAGAATATAAATACACATCAAATTTTTAAGTATTAATTTTAAAAATTTTACATTAAAAATAAATTTTTTTGCGAAAAAAAGGTATTTTTTTCGAATCTCGGGGGGGTAATTACCCCCTTTACCCCCCTTGTATCCGCCCTTGTTTCGGTAATTTAAAGGCACATTCTGTACTTGTTTGCCAGAATATAAATAGAAATCAAATTTTAAGTACTAATTTTTAAAATTTTACATTAAAAATAATTTTTTTTTTCGAAAAAAGTATTTTTTTTTTTTCAAATCTCGGGGGGAGTAATTACCCCTTTACCCCCCGCCCCTTGAAATATTTTCTTGATAATTCAAAAATTTTAAATTTAGGCTATGTATAGCTCGTAAAACATTGAAATTGGCTATTTGAACTTAAAATAGGCACTAAAAAAGGCATTTATAGATGAAATAGGCACTAAAACCCAAAATCGGCCAAAATAGGCATTATAGGCACTAACAAATGCCTCTTATTTTATTCAGAATTTCATGAAACGTATACATATCATATTGGCCTAAATTTTAAGCCATAAATTAAAAAAAGGCAAATAGGGCGAAATCCGAGCCTTAATAATGAGACACTATGCATTGACAATTTGTCGACCTGAAAATGGAAGGGAAACGTTCCCGAAATGTCAACGAAAATAATTAACTTTTTATTATATGCTGGCTGCCTACCTTTTCTTACTCCTCTATAATAATAATAGTCTCCTCGTAAAAAGAAAGTTTTTATTATTATTTTATCAAAGACCGACATCAAATTGAAAAATCTGGTGTGACTGGCGCACAGCACACAACTTCTCTTACCTTCGGTAATCGAAAGTTGTGTTCTGTGCTTGTCACACCAGATTTTTTGTGTCGACATATATTTAGTTCCCGACAGTACGGAACATTTGAATTCAGATGTAAAATTTATAAGTATGGGAAAATATTTATATTTTGTTATCATGGCAACCATTTCTCCTATCTTCCCTATGAAATACAAGAGTAAAGTGGTCTTCAGAAGATTTCAATCGCAAAATGAGAATATACATTTTAAAGAACATCTAAAAAATAATTGATTTTTGAATTTTAAAAAAAATCGTTGGAGCAAATTTTGAGAAAATCGAAAAAAACTGAAAAAGTACATCAGTAAAGTACTAGTACTCTTTGGCCGATTTTGATTAAAAGCTTATTTTTCCGGTCCCGGGAGGTGTTTAACTTAAATATAAAATTTCAACCTCGTAGCTCAATTCCTTCATCCTTAAAATTGAACACACACCCACCCACCCACCCACAGACAGATCATGTCGCGAAAACCACTTTTTGGATTCAGGGGACCTCAAAACATGAAGATCCATCAAAATCTCGACATCGAATTTTTGACATGAATCCAATACTTTCTCTCTATATATATATTACATATATACATAGGTAAGAGAAAGTAATAATTGGTAGGTATTAGACGGTGCCTATATCATAAGGTGGAAAAATTAAAAGTTTATTCCGCCTGTCTCTAGATGTCTAGTTCGTTGAGAATGGTCATCTTTAATCTCTATTTCTATTTGTGTCATATATTATTTTTTTCAATATATTTTATAAAATAATTAATTAATTTTTTTTTAAAGTGGAACTTTTATTTGATTGCCTCAAATTTTTTCGCTCTTCTATCAATATGTCGCGTTACAAGGGCCCTGCCGCTACAAGTTATGACGTCACAAGCCGTGACGACAAAATTAGGAAAGTTTAAATTTAATATATATGACGAATTATAAAAAAATAATTGTGAGATTTAATTATTCAATTTTTAAATTGATAAAATATAATTTTTAAAATAATTTAAAATGATTCAAATCTTCAATTACTAAATAAATATTGTTCTCAGTTTTTAACATGCGTCTTGATTTCCCATTTTCCAATTATTAAATTTAGATTAAAAACACGATTTTAATACCCTTAATTGAATAATTTTCTGAAAATTTTCAGTTAAACGCCTACGATCCGAAAAAGTTTCACTTGAATCGTGGTTTCATAAAACCACACAATGTTTTTTTGTTTTTGACAACGAACATCAATACTTTCAATACTTTTTTTATAAAATGCAGGTAACGGTCCCTTAGAGGTTAGTTCACTTGAATTGGAGAAAGTTCACAGTACTTGAAAACAACTGCAGAATAAACCTGTGAAACTTTGTACAGTATTTATATTTTTAATAAATAGAATCATTAAAGTTGAAGCAACAGTCAATCAATCACACAACTTGTATAACCTATTTATTTTCTTTAAAGAGATTCACAAACTCGGTAAAATTATTTCTGAAATCTTGATAATAGATTCCTCTTATATTTTTCATTTCAACTGGATTTTCATCTCTTCTCTTTTTTAATATATTCACTTCAATATTAGATTAGATTCACATTTAAATATAGAATTAAATTAAATGCAATCGAATAGGACTAGTATTTATTAGAAATATCCAATATGAAGGCAAAATTTTTTAACGTGAATTTATATCCTTGATCAGAGGAAATAACCAATCGGAAATCAATGTTTTTTTTTTTTAGATATTTATTATTTTTGTATGTGTTGTGTTTATAAAAAAAATATTCGGGCGACAGAACTTTCCATTTGATTAATTAATCTTTCACTGTCTCAATAGGTTTAAACTAAACTCTCTCTCTGTGGAGCTGACAAATATCGCATGGGGCGTAGTGTGTGTATAGTGCCGGGGGTGGATTCCAATCGGCAATCGGCTGCTTGTCTGCAGACTCGCCATTAGCTCTGATAATTGGCGTCCACGTTTGCAATTTGCCCGATAAATATCGATGCGGGGCAAGCGCAGTTAATTGCCCAGCGATCGAACACCGCACCGCACCCCTTTAGCTTTAACCTCTCTCTCTCTCTCTCTCTCTCTGCAACATCAGCTCTCCCCTTCCAGGTTGTCAACATACAAATACGTTTTTATTTTTTTTTTGCTTTTTTTTTTTGTTCGCCATGCAGATTAGTAATGTGTATGCAAGTCGAATAGAAAAACAGCCGCGTCGAGTTCATATTTGCTGCGCTTGAGTTTGTTTCATAATCAAATGAACATCAAAAAACGAAGATTTATTATTATCCCTCCTGCCAAGCGGATGGAGGGAAGGAAATAATTTTTTTTTACAGCTGATAATTAATAGAAATAAAATTTATGCTTAATTGATTTTAAAGAAGAGAGGAGCAAGCTTCTATCACTTTTATTCAAAAAGAAAGAGATTAGGTTAAACAAATCTTAAAGTAGGGTCAACACACGAAGAGTTTGCTATTCCAAGCCACTCCAAGTAAAACATGGAAATATTCACATTTGGTAGTCCAAATCATGTTTGTGCCTCAATCCGGCCCTTCGCATTGCCTGACTTTAAATGAAAGGGGAAGGAAAGACTAAATTATAAAGAGAGGAAGATCCAGCCAATCAACGCTCGGTCAGCTCGTGGTTTAAGTCCTTGAGTATTCAAGCAATCCCTTCAATCCTCAATCCCTTATGTCTCAAAATCCTTAGAAATAATTTATGAGACTTCTAGAATTTTTCATTGATTCGTGATCAATTTTTTTTCTTTTTTTAAGTGGAACTTTTAATTGATGGCCTCAAATTTTTTCGCTCTTCTATCAGCATTTCGCGTTACAGGCCGTGACGCTACAAGCCGCGACGACAAAAATAGTAAAGTTGAAATTTAATATATAGGGAGCGTACAAGTATTACGTAACGCAATTTGGGGAGGAGGGGGTGGGGTTCGTAAAATGTTACCATGCGTTACAAGGGGGGAGGGGGAGTTGAACAACGCGTTACGTAACGAGTATTTTAGCGACTTTCCGATACTTTGCACAACATAGTTGTGGCTTTTAGATAAAAATGGTCGCTTGAGCGTTACATAACGTCTAGGGGGAGGGGGTCAGAAAAATGTTACGGCGCGTTACATGCAGGAGAGGGGGGAGGGTCAAAAATTGCGTTACGTAATACTTGTACGCTCCCTTATGACGAATTATAAAAAATAATTGTGAGATTTAATTATTCAATTTTTAAATGCACTTGGTCTCTCTAAATTTTATGGTTGTTTCTCTCACCGATAGGGTGCACTGCTAGAGCGAATACTTTTTACTGATACAGATAGTATATACGAGTAAGCTTATATTTATATTTATATAAGATTGATAATAATTGAGGACGAGATTAGCCGAGAGTATTAGTTGAAGACAAATCCAGTTCAATCCATCTCAAGGTAAAAAAAAATATTATCCAACTCTATACCTTCTTATGAGGAAGGAACAGCTCTGAAGGTTACTGCCCAGAGTAGCCAAAACGTGTCAGTTCCGATTGAGAGAGATATAATTGAAAATTAGGCTAATGTTCCTCGGGACCCTATCCCGATGTTCTCAGCTGAACGTTTGGCGTTGCTTAATCACCCTGGTTTTTTCTCTTCACTTGCGGACCTCGCCTCTATTGTCATTTATTAGCCTATATGTGCTATTTTTTATCCATGAATTTCAAATATAGGCCTATTTAATTTTTAACACGCAACGAGTATTGGATTTCATCAACTTTTAACCATCACTTAATTAATACCCTAAAAACTCGATCTTCATAAAAGGGGTTAGTTACTAGATTAATGATTAAATTCGATATCTTTTTAATAATTTCGTAATAATGTTTAAAATAGAGAGAGAGAGAGGAATGAATTTCAAATCCAATTATATACATGAAGCTTGATGAATTTTTTAGATCCGAGGGTCATGATGATGATCACCACCACATCAGTAGTGATTAATATGGACCGGAGAGAGATTTATTCAACAGAGTCTGGTTTTGGCCAGAATAATAATTATTATGCAAACAGAGAGAGAGGCATGAGATGTCAAAGTGCTTGTTTCAACCTTTGGTTGTAACTCAAAAGCTCAAACTCGCTTTGTGTCGCCATTAAAATGAAAAACCAAATGCACATTTCATCCATGCTGTTGTTGTTGTTGTTGCTCGTGTTCAATATTAGAATGATTAAAATCATGAGTTCTAACTATTAGAGAGATATTAGCTACATTGGCTGTCTGTTTGCTGCTGCTTTTGAAGGGATCCTGAAAGAGAAAGAGTGAGTTCGAATTCAACTTTGTGACATACAATGCTAATTAGGGAATTTATATATTCTCTTTTCGAATATTCGCTCCCCCGCTCTTGTGGAAGAGGAAATAGACGATTTTATTAGGACTATAAAAAATAAATTTTAATCGCATGTGACCAGAAGTGAATCTTGACTCCCTAGCACAAGAGGCGAGTTCTCTACTACTACTACTACTACTGTGCTACTGTATGTTCAAGCTTAAAAAGTTTATTTTAATGTTTTGTTGTATAGTTGTATGGCTTTCACTTACGCTTTATAGGCAACCTGAAACCAACATAAGGATTAGAAATAAAAATTTTACACATTTTTGTAAAAATTTTGTTTTGGAAATTTATGTATTTTTTATATTATATACAAATTTTTGTATCGTTTTATGATCATGGCTAAACAAGGGCAAGAGATAAATTTAAAAAAAAAGACTAGGGCTACTTACTTTCTCTTACCTCTATATATTTTGGAGTTTAGGCTTTCACAGTTGTTATCATTAGTAAAAGAATTAGATTTTCTGTTAACTGTGGTTTATTTGTAAAAATTACAACGTTTCGGCCACTCATTCTGTGAATGAATTTGTTGTAATTTTTAAACCGAAAATCTAATTCTTTTACTATGGATATATCCATATCATCATATAAGATTGCCAATTGATATATGTTAATCTCTATAGAGAGAAAGTATTGGATTCTTGTCAAAAATTCGATGTCGAAATTTTGATAGAGATGCACGTTTTAGAGGTCCCCTGAATCCCAAAAAGTGGTTTTCGCGAAATGGTCTGTCTGTGGGTGTGTGTGTCTGTATTAAATTTTAAGCATCGAAGGAATTCACCTAGGAAGCTGAAATTTTATATTTAAGTTAGACATCCCCCTGGAGCGTGAAAATAAGCTTTTAAACAAAATCGGCCAAAAAGTACTAGTACTTTACTGATGTACTTTTTCAGTTTTGTTCGATTTTCTCAAAATTCGTCCTAGCGATTTTGATTAAATTCATAAATCAATTATTTTTTAGAAGCTCTTTCAAATGTATATTTTCATTTTGCCCTCAAAATAGTTTGAAGCACACTTTACTCTTGAACTTCATAGGAAGGATAGGAGAAATGGTTGTCATCGTAACAAAATATAAATATGTTCCCATGTATATAAATTTTACATCTTGAATTCTAATCTATCGTTGGAAACTAAATATATGTCGACACAAAAAAATCTGGTGTGACAGCACAGAACACAACTTTCGATTACCGAAGGTAAGAGAAAGTTGTGTGCTGTGCGAACAGTCACACCAGATTTTTTATTTGATATAGGTCTATATCAGTTATTGTTTATAGATAAACTAAAAAATTTGTTTAAATTATAATCTATCAATAATATGACTAATATTGTTTGGAATCGTTAAAAGTATCTAGTAGCCCCGATATATAGGAGTATATATATACGCATATAAACATATAGTACTATTTAATCTAATTGTAGTTATTTATCAATTTATTTTATCAATTTAAATATTATCATAAAATTCCACGATAATTTCTCTTAGTTGTTGTTGATTTTAATTTATGATCATTCACATCACTAAAATCAAAATATCTCTCTATTTATAGGCCAGTGCTCATTAATAATTGTTTCGTTCATTTGATCTCGAATCATTTGATATTATCATCATAATCAAGAAAATAAACTAAATCCGAAATAGACTCCAATCAAACAGCCATGATATGAATCTAATATCCTATTTAATCGAACTGAAAGCAAATAGAAATAATCATTCGATTGATTACAATTTCAAAAATTACTCAAAAATAATAAATGTTCGTTTGGATTGAAAAATTTTTTCCTTTAATTGAAAAATAAATTGGAAATTGTTTAACATAACATTTGTGAAGAGAATTACGAATCTTATTTTTTAAACTTTTGTTGTCAAATTAATTACAATTAAGTTAATACTCTTTTTTTAATCAATTTTAGTAACAATTACTAACTCATTTAGTACTTTACTAAAATAAGCTCAGATCATGAAAAAAAATTCGCTTTTTTTGTTTAATAATATCTAAATAATAATCATCATTATCATCATACTTATATATAAAGCCCTTAAACCGGTGTCAGATGTGTGAACGCACCAATCAGGCCTCAGCAATGCCTTAGGGACAGCGCTGATTGGCGAAATTCAGAGAGGGCGGGGCGGAGTCGGAGAGGCAAATTCAAAATTTTTAACTACTAAACGCGTACGAGACGCCGTTTTGTACAATTGAAAATTGGTCCGTAAATAGATTTTTGAATAAACAGATATGCTAACCTTTCATTTTTCTCGAAACAATAGAAAATGGACTTACACCACTTTCAAAATAAACGATCCATATATATGTTGATAATAGAAGTGGCTGTTCAGCAATTAGAATGATGAAGGAAGAGAGGATGTCAGCCAAAAAAGGAGCCTCTATCGAATAAAAATCTCCAATCAGAAAACGTTTCGGGTTTAATTAGATTAGATTTTTGGCTGACATCCTCTCTTCCTTCATCATTCTGATCCATATATATATTGGGATCCAGGCATTTTTATTTAAGCCATTTGGTATCCAAATGACTTAAATAAAATCATCGGCCCAACCCACGACCCTAGCTATAGAAGGTTAGCACGCTACCAAGTGCACTAAGCCCGAGGGCGTTATGTTAAATTATTCTTTTGATTAAGCCTTAATGGAAAGAATCAAGTAGGCATGTCTTATGACGTCAGTCGCTTAAAAGTGGGAGGGGATAATGTTAATATTAATTATTTTATAATAATTTAATGAAAAAAATGTGAACTATTGATAATTCTAAACTCAAATTTTTAGTTGCATCTTTTTAAATAATTTTATTATTATAAGAGATTTTCTTCAGTTTCAGTTTTTAGAAAAAATTTAGCAAAAATAGGGAACCAAGTTACAAATCTTTCTCAATTTTATTAATTATTGTAAAATAATATTTTTAATAGTCGGGTGATAAGTTTTCTTATTTATCAATAATTTTCGGTCTAGCCCGGGCCCACTCAGCCCAGCAGCAGCTGTAACCTACTCCGTTCTTCTAATCCAACATACCTGTTACATGCTAATATATAGAATGGAACATTTTTGGTTGCCTAACTTTCTTTAAACAAAATCTAAAGAACCCTCTGGTATAATTTATTTCTTAGAATATAGAATTCTTCCACAATATTTTACTATTTATCTTCAATTATCAAAAGTTCTTGGAAAGGTACAACCTTAAATTCTACTCAAAAATTAAATATCCATCCGAGTGACCGAATATCTCGATTCAGCTATCCACCTGGACTGAATATATGCTCATATATCATATGTATATATCCCAATTGGTTATTCAATTTTGGAAAGCCACCAGATAAACATCAATAATCCATTTAATTAAATATCTCATCAAGTGAGTTAATTAATAATATATAATGTAACTGATTCGCACATGTTCTGAGGCCCTTTGGCGACCTCACCCTAATATATACATATATATATATATATATATATATGGCGTGTTTTGATTGTTTTCGGCATGTTCGATACCAAGATCAAAGGCAGCCCTGCAGGGGTCCCTTGTCTGTCTGTCGGCGCCCAAGCACACATACGGACATACACATGTACAAACAAAGCCAAATCAATTGAATTTATCAATTATTATTATTTACCATAATAATTATATACGTTATTCACGAATACTAATTGAATTTTTTATTTAAAAAAAAATTAACTATAATTGATAATAAATAATTAAAAAATAAATATCGAGAGAGGAGATTCTTTTATAAAGTTTATTTATATAAAATGTCAATATCATAATTAAAAATTATAAAAAAATTATTTACAAATATTATTTGTGACGGATGAATTTAAAATAAATTATATTCAAATGGAAATGTTAAAAATGTATAATGTAGCTATCATATAATGAATGTATTTTATTATTTGGTGTGTGAGAAACACGCCTGGATTTTTTTTTTTTGTTTCATTCAATTTTAACCATATAGCCCCTACTAAACCTCAATTTAATCAAAGTAAATATAAAATAAATGAGAAGTTTTATTTTATTTTTTTTTGCAAACAATTTGTTGTACAAATTAAAAAGAGATTTAGTAATATTATTTTTTAGTACCTCTATCAACACTCTTTTAAAAAAATAAAATACATTGACTGGGTAAAGGTCTATTTGATAAATCCCAATGATGATTGTTTTTTCAAAGTCTTTTTCAGCATTTAAGGTCATTTAGACCCCATATAAATATTATTTGTGACGGATGAATGAACCTTCAGATCTTCAAATGATAAATAAAGAGACCAAAAATATAATTGTACTCTTGTCTTTATTTTTAGTAAAATACCTCTGAGACGAAGCAAAGTGTATCTATTGACGATTTCTGAGTATAAGCTTATGAACCAATTAACTGAAAACAAAAATTTTCATGCGTTTGATGTTCGACAATAATAATTAAATTTTTTTCACAAAAGACAAATAGAAAAAAATAACATTGTGTGGTTTTATGAAACCACGATGCAAGTGAAACTTTTTTCGGATCGTAGGCGTTTAACTGAAAATTTTCAGAAAATCATTCAATTAAGGGTATTAAAATCGCGTTTTTTAATCTTAACTTAATAATTGGAAAATGGGAAATCAAGACGCATGTTAAAAACTGAGAACAATATTTATTTAGTAATTGAAGATTTAAATCATTTTAAATTATTTTAAAAATTATATTTTATCAATTTAAAAATTGAATAATTAAATCTCACATTTATTTTTTATAATTCGTCATATATATTAAATTTCAACTTTCCTAATTTTGTCGTCACGGCTTGTGACGTCATAACTTGTAGCGTCACAGCTTTTGACGTCACGGCCTGTAACGCGACATGCTGATAGAGGAACGAAAAAATTTGAGGCGATCAAATAAAAGTTCCACTTTAATAATAATAAACAAATTATTATTAAAGGGATATTATAAATTTCCATATTCAATTTTTAAAGTTCAATAGTTTTCCCCAATGAAATAGGCATCAATCACAAAAGCCTAAAAAATTTGGGGTGTTCCCATGGGGGAGGGTTTGATGACTCATCTCTGCTCTCTCTCTCTCTCTCTCTCTCTCTCTTGATCGATAGTCATGATCATTAAGCCAATTAATCCTCCCGCAAGATGAATGAATGAATCTTTAGGTTAGAAAAGGGAGCGCCGCTTTTATATAGGGGAGGTATTTAATTGAAGTTTTTATTTTTCAACCTCAATGATTTTCTAAAATGAATAACGAAGGGGAATAAAAAAATTTCAATTTATTTGAATTCCTTCTTCTCTCCTCTTTTAATATTTATATTTTTTAACCACCTGAAATTCATATATTTTTATTTGATTCTTTTAAATAGAGTATTATAAATTTATAAAAGAATTGTTCAGGTATTTAATCATTAAACACTTCAACTAAATTCATTGAAAAACGTTAACTGATTAATTTTGTTGAATGTTTAAAAAAAAAAATTAACTAAAATTTTATTCGAATTTGGTTGGAATGTTTTCGAATCGAACAAAAACATTTATTCTTAACTGGTTAATTTATTTTAATCGAATATTTTTAGCCAGGTAAAAAATAAAACGGTTAACCTCTTAACCGATTAAATGTTTCAGTTTTAGTTAAAAAAAAATATGGACTCGTATGACGAATAAAATGCCGAATTTTTCTAAAGGGAATTATTTTTATTAAATAATTCAGTTCTAAACTAATTGAGTGTCCTTCTAATTAAAAATTTACTAACTTTTTTTTTTATACCAGGTATTTCCTCTACATAATAATGTAATTATTTTTTATATGCTGATCTTTTTTGTAATAAATAACGTGAACGATTGTCATAAAATGCAGAATGTACTTGACAATCTAAATGTGTGGTGTTCCAAAAATGATATACACATGCAAATGTTCATTGAAAGAAATGTGTTAATTTATTACCACATTAATAAAACATTGTTAATTAAAGATCTAGGGGTGATCTTTGCCTCAAAATTAAATTTCGATGCTCATGTTCCGGAAATTGTTAACAAAGCCTGCAGCATGTTGGGTTTTGTAAAAAGAAATTCCAAAAACTTTGCAGTGGTCTCTACTCTGAATAAGACATAGGCCCTACTATTCAGTACTGATTCCTCAGCTTGAATATGTAACCTTAAGCTGTACACCCACTGTCAGGTCAGTGAAAATAAACATCAAAGAGGGGGTTCAGAAGAAATATTTGAGATACCTATAATTGGTCTTCCTGGTACAGAAGTAAGCTATTCTGAGCTGTGCAAAATATTTGATTTCAAAAGTCTTCTCGAGAGAAGGAGGGATGACATCCTGAAGAACTTAGACAATCTTTTGGATAATCGCTGGGTTTGTGGCGGACTTTTAGGAAAATCGGCTTCAAGGTCCCGGCGGTTGCCGAGAGGGCCAAGATATGAATCTTGGAAGTCTCCAATTTTTAAAAT